>PITA01004624.1:50978-121193 GCA_004023965.1 Spilogale gracilis | reverse complement strand
GTCTTTCTCGATGGATTTGCCTTCAGTATCACCAGAAGGCTTGAGTGTACATGCCAGCCTTGGGCCAAACTGCAATTTAAGTCTCTCCTTTTTAGCACCAGGGGTCTCTTGAACATCTAAGGTTTCTGCCTTTTCCTCTATCCAAACACCAAAAGTCAGCCTCTCAAATGAATATTGACTGAAGTGCTCCATATTATTAACTTGAAGGACACAAAGCTTTGAATCATCGTTGGGGAAATAGTGTGGGCCACAGTAGAAGGTGACAAAATCCCCCCCCACCCAGGAAGGCATACCGGATTTCACTGTCTCCTTCCTTGAGCTGACTTGAGAGATCATGGAAGACAGGTTTGGAAGACATGAATGGACTAGTGCAGTTGGTCCAAGAGAAGGTTCTAGGAAGAGAGGAGCTCAGGGAGGTAAGTAAGAGCCAAGCCTTCTTTCTAATGCTGAAGAGTCGAAAACACTTTTCCCTATGAGCAATGGAAGTCGATGAAGGTGAGAGGCAAGGAAGAGATTTTCATAAGAGCCCTGGTGGAACCCTGACTTGAAAACCAGGGTGGAGGGAACACACCAGTCACCATGAGTCTCTCGCTATTCCCAGAGAAACACTAACCCAAACCTTCAGAGCTCCTCTATCTCTTCTTTGAGAAATGCCTGCTCTAACCTCTCACTTGGCCTGCCAGATGCCTTTAGCACTTAGTAACCCTCCCCAATTTCAACTGAGACTTACTAATAACAATTTTCCTGTTCTCCTAACTGCTTGTTTTTATCCCCGCTTCCAAATTCTCCTCATTCTAGCCTATCTCCTCCAGTAAAAAGTCTGGAACTTATTCCTGCCTTAAACTTGCCCTTAGCTCACATCCCAAATTCCTTTGGTTTCCCTTTTCTTTATCTTGCCCCATATACATACCCACACTGAGTGCCTACCCTCCAATTAGCCAGCTGTATCAGTAGACATCAATATTAATTCACAATACACCAAAGTTTTAGATGTGCCTGGACCAATCAATCTGGGAGTCTACTTCCTGGGATGCAGAGGGCCAAGGTTATCACCTTCCAGATCAGAGATTCCCCCTGCTAACATTTGCATTTTACTTAGAGACAATGGCTAGCAACTGTAATAGTGACGGTCATGCATTCATGACCATGGTGGTATGCATGGTTCTGGTGGTTTAGCCTTATTTGTGGTATAGATTAGGGGAATTTATCTATAAATTCAATTTTTTTTAGGTTCCCTTGAGAACATGGCCTTGTAAAATTAGGATAGAACTATTTCTTAAAAATGCTAAAATGATTATTGTGAAAATGATGACAAGATATTCCACAATTGATTATGTTCTCCTGTGTAACAACCTGTCCAACATTATTCTAGGTACTACCAGGACCACATGTGATATAAATTCCCAGGAATAATCACTATGCATATTTTTAGAGTTGAGATCATAATTTAGCTAGGTATTCTGATTCTTTTTTTTTTTTTAAGATTTTATTTATTTGACACAGAAAAACACAGCTAGAGAGGGAACACAAGCAGAGGGAGTGAGAGGGGAGAAGCAGGCTTCCCGCTGAGCAGGGAGCCCAATATGGGTCTTGATCCTGGGTCTCCAGGATCATGACCTGAGCTGAAGGCAGTCGCTTAACCAACTGAGCCACCCAGGTGCCCCTAGGTATTCTGATTCTATCACTTAACCTTATTTCATAATTATTTTTCTGTGATTAAAATATATTCATAGACATTATTTTCAACAACTGCAGAATATGCTGTAATACATATAGTTAGATGTTCCTATGGACATTTAAATCTCCTAAATTTTAGGAGAGCTACTTTTTATCTACAACTGCTAATTGTATTGCCAAAGGATGCATTCATAGCCCTAAAATAGGCAATAGGATTGTTATTGATCAAGCAACCCAAAACTAATTTCAAATAGATATTTTAAATATGTATGTAGCATTCTACCAAGGTTACCCAATTTTAAGACATCAGGTTTTTTAAATCTATGAGTGTGTTTCACAGATTTTATCAGTGCATTTTAAGTTTAACCTAGTTATACTGAGTTTAATTTTTAGTCTCAAAATACAACATAACTCAGAGTCACTAGATAATGCACTGAAGTTAAGGAATCTCCAAAAACTCCCAGGCATTATATTCTGAATTTAATAAATTTAGAAATTAGACAATTTTCTATAACTGTCCCCACAGTAGAGTAAATATTAGAGGGATGGGACCTTTCTGTGCCCAGCATCATGCCTGACACATACCAGGAATTCAATAGATTACCTAGGATTGAACAACATCTGAATTATGATATCATTTTATAATGGATCTCATTATATGTTCTGCTTTCTACTGGCTTCATTCCACTCTTACCTTGCAGAATATATCTTGTGGTATATTAAAACTAGAGCTGTGATCTTTTCTTATGGGTTATAGATTTCATTCAATTGTTGTGACAGCTGACAACATTAAACCAGAAAGCACATAAAAATTTAAATACCATTGCCACTTAAAACATTTTTTTGTGATTTTTTAAATAAACACTCAGAAGTAAACTTTATCTTGGCTTCTAATTTTATTAGTGTTCTGTTCCAATATATTTACTTTTTAATAATGTTAAAGATTATATTGGCAAAAAAATCAGCATTTTATGTGATTCACTACCAAAAAACAAATAAACAATAAAGTGATCCCATTTAATCATTGTATTAGTTTCCTAGGACTGCTATAACCAGTTACCATAAACTTGGTTTTAAACAACAGAAATTTTTGTCTCACTATTTTGGAGTCCAGGCACCTGAAATTAGGCAGGACTGCTCTCTCTCTGAAGGCTGCAAGGAGACTTCTTCCTTGCCTCTTCAGCTTCTGATGGCTCTGCTCATTCCTGGCTAGTGGTTTCATCCCTCCCGTCTCCGCATCCTTCTTCATATGGTCTTCTCCCTTCTCTTCTCTCCACATCAATCCTCTTAGTATCTCTTATAAAGACATTTGCCATTAGAGTTTGGGCCCACCAGATAATACAGGATGACCACAGATGGAGATCCTTAACTTAAATATATCCACGAAGACCATTTTTCCATAGATCAAATTTACAGATTCTAGGGGTTCAGATATGGGTGTATCTTTTGGGGGTCCACAGTTCAACCCACTATAATCATTGCTCAGTAACATTTAACTTCAGATGTTTCTCCACTGACAACTGGAAGCTGGATTTTCAGAGACTGGAAATTGTACTCTCTGTTAATCCCAAACTATTTTATGTGTGACACTATAAAAGAAAAGAATGGATAATTTCAAGATGGAAAAAGAATGGTGGCGTGGGGAAGTGAAAGGCAGATAAGAGACGTAAAACCAAAAGTAATTTTAAAATATTTAAGAATACTGAGTAAGGAAGATTGAGATTAAAAATGGAAAGACTTTTGTTTGCCAAAAATACGTTTTTGCAGACATACAGTATTACAGACCTGCTTTATATATTTATGTAGCAATTTAATAGGAGCCAAAAATGTGGTCAATATCAATAGAACTTTTCTGTTTTAAATTGGCATGATTTCATATGTAAACTGAGTGTTTTTCACAGTTACTTAAGCATATTTAAATTGGGAGTAGTGCTAAGATCTCTAAATCCCCACTTTTTTCATTGATTTTGATACACAAAAGTCTGTACTGTGCAATGTGGTCAGAAATGGAGCTCACACCAGTTTCTTGAAAATGTGATGAAAGAATCAAGTTAGTTTTCCTACATGTATTTCTAAATATCAGCAAAGGTTTCACACTGTCCCTTTTAATAATCTGCAAAAAGTATTCTTATTCAAGGGGATTTCTCTTCAGTGGAAACACTGGGGGGAGGGTGATTAAAACCTCATATAAAATGCTGGAAAAAAATCCTGAAGCAGGCTTCCCAAATTTGAATTCTTTCCTGTCAATATACACAGAATCTTAAGAGAGCTCTTCCCTCCCTGCCCCTACACCCCCCCCCCCCCAGTCCCATAATGGCAGCCGGTCTTTTAATCTCAGAGCCAATGAGTCATTCTTTATCTGTGCAGTAAAACCCTGGGCCTTTTCTGGCTGCAGAAACCATAACCTGATTCTGCCCTTCTCCCCGACGGACATCTCTGCTTGAACTGCCTCAAGCCCTTCACGGCCCCTTAGACTTTCCCCTCCTGTACCTGGCGTTCCTGAAGTTCTTGTTATAAAGCTGTGATTGTAAGGAGGATAAACTCACAGAGAGGAGCTCAGATAAAGATTGAGGGCATCTTGTTGCCAGCCTCTGGGGCTCCCTCTGGACGAAATGTGCTCGGCAGGAATTGAACCTGGGATTCAGGAAGCCCTCGGTGAACAGGAAGGTGGGCTCTGTGTTGATACTTCTCTGATTGTTTCTTTGTTTCCACTTGGCTCCGCCTTTCTCAGATTTTTCTTTTTCTTCATTATACGTTGAAAAGTGGCACCTGCAGCCACATTCTGGTTGATGCGACTTTTGACACCATTATTTGTGTTGCCAGTTCCCATTCCGACCCCGTGTTATACACGTTCACCTGTATTTGCATACTGTGCCTCCCGATGCTTCTGATTGGCTGACTATAAGTCAGGTGTTCAAAACTTGTTCAGTACCCTCCCCCTTCCCCCCCAAAACACATGTTCAATGCTGTCTGCGGCATGGTGCCCCAGCCCTCTCCTGCTTCGGAGGTTGTTTAACTTGTGGTGCTTCCCTCTCTCTCTGCTCCTCTTCCTCTCCTCTCTCTCTCTCTCTCTCTCTCTCTCTAATAAATCTTCAAAAAGAAAAATGAGGGTATTAGGATAGGCCCTCATGCAGTATAAATGGCGTCCTTATACAAGGGAGGACTTGGGACAGGCGCACTGAGGGAGAACACAGTGTGAAGACAGAGGCAGAGATGGGGGATGTAGCTACAGGCCATAAAGCCCTGAAGATGTCAGCAAACCTCTGGAAGCTGGGGGAAGACCTGGAACAGAGTCCCCTCACAGCCCTCAGAGGGCACCAACCCTGCCCACACCTTGGTCTCAGACTTCTGACCTCCAGGACTGTGAGAAAGTCAATTTCTGTTCTTTAAGCCACTGATTGGTGGTACCTCGTTACTGCCATCCTAGGAAAATAATGCACTTGTATCTTAACTCAGATGGTTAGAAGCTAAGGATAAATATCCCAAAACCCATGTTGGGTATCTGAGTATGATATGAGAAGCATATGAGGACCACTATGGGTTTGGGGAAAGGGAAGCATCAGCCTGGGATAAGAAATTCCTGTTTAGTGGACACCAGTTCGGCTCCACGCGGCTGGGAGAGCTGAGGCTGGGTAAGTGGAAGGCCCGACAAAATTGAAAAAAGCCCTTATAACCCTGTTGTTCATGTAGCTGGAGTTTTGCGTTATATTTATTAATTTTGTTTGCTTTTTATTGGCATAGACAAGAGTTCATTGAACTTGATGTACGTTGATTAAACTCCACCTTGGAGTTTAATGGAGTTAAGACCTTCCTCGGCTTGCCAACTTTGCTGGCCATATCCATTGGGTTTTTTGTGTTTTGGTGATTCAGTTATTCCTTCATGATACACTCAGAGACAATGAATGGGAAAGGTGAAAGAGAAAGAAAATGTGAATGGGACACACGGGCTTAGGAAAATGGTGTGTCCAGTGGGGGATAATTAATCTTTGTTACATATGCGGCAGTTTGGGCTTTAAGAAGAGAGGATGTTTGGATGAAAACAGGATTCTTTCCCTGCAAACTCACAGAAACAACTACACAATGATCTGATAATACTACAAATCTCTTTGAAATATTTATACACACAACTTAAATGATTACTGGATGGTCGTTCAGTCTCCCTCCTGCATGTTAACCATAAGGCCGAATGGTAATGGTAACCATTACGATTCAATGCTAAAGGCTTATTTGGTCTTATCTGCTGTGACCCAAACAAGGCTTGGATATTTTGTTTCCAAGGAAATCTGCATAGTATCAGAGGGTGTTTCTGTGAATAGAAGTTTATGGATGACACTGAGTTAGTTAGATAATTCTTCCCATCTCTCTGTTTCTCTCAGAAGGATGGAGCTGTAGGCTCTGGCAGGCAAGCTTCCTGTTCCCCAGGCTGGGTGTCCTCGTCACCCCTTTAAAAAGCTTTAATATGTTAGTCTGAACTGTTTGTTCCTGAAGTAAGAAATGCCTTCCTAGCTGATCTAATGTGTTATATAAATTATTAGCATTTCTGGAGGAATAGTAGGGATGATGCCTTATATTATTTCAAGACCAGGTAAATAAATCTGCCTTTTAAATATTTCTCTCCCAGACCCTGGGTTAGGCATTTTCACATAGGGTTTAAAGCTCTTTCTTTCTTTTTTTTTTTTTTTAAGATTTTATTTATTTGACATAGAGAAACACAGCTAGAGAGGGAACACAAGCAGGGGGAGTGAGAGAGGGCGAAGCAGGCTTCCTGCCGAGCAGGGAGCCCAATGCAGGGCTTGATCCTGGGACCTTGGGATCATGACCTGAGCCTAAGGCAGACGCTTAATGACTTAGCCACCCAGGCACCCCAAATTTAAAGCTTTTATCATATCTCCCTGGCCTACCTTTGAGGCTGACAATTCATAATTTTTTTGGTCTACTTTCTCCTATGCCTTCCTGGTGGCTTTGATGAATTGAGTTGCCTTCCCGATCTAATTTTGTTATATGTTTTCTGAGATTCCTCCCCCCAAAATGGTACCTGAGGTGTCTGTGAAGAATTTAAGTGATACTTCTTATTAATTGGATTCACTTGCAAGGTTTGGATAATCATTTACAAAGGTGACACAGAAGGATTCTACTATTTCTTGTCCCTTTTGCCATACAAAATCTCTTTAGGGTAAATACTGTAATCCCAACTTTAGTCTTTATTTATTTATTTTAAATGATTTTATTTATTTACTTGTCAGAGAGAGAGAGAGATATCACAAGCAGGGGGAGCAGCAGGCAGAGGGAGAAGCAAGATCCCCACTGAACAGGGAGCCTGATGTAGGACTCAGTCCCAGGACCCTGGGATCATGACCTGAGCCAAAGGCAGATGCTTAGCTGACTGAGCCACCCAGGTGTCCCCCAACTTTAATCTTTAAATCATTACAGTATATGCTCTTGCTAGTGTCCGGGTCCCTTTGACTCCCATGCCTGATTTGGGCCACCTTGGCAGATATTATTGTGCACCTGGCCTACCTTAACCCAATCTCACTATTTTGTAATTGTGCATTTATTGTTCTGAACACCTTCTATTAAACAGTTCAAAGGCAAGAACTGGATGCAGTTTACTAGTGCCTAATACAGTGTCTGACTTTTTTTTAAGATTATTTATTTTAGAGAGTGCACTCAAGTGGGGGGGAGGGGCAGAGGGAGAGGGAGAGAGAATCTCAAGCAGACTCTCTGCCAAGCCTGGAGCCCGACCTGAGGCTTGATCTCAGGACCCTGGAGTCACAACCTGAGTTGAAACCAAGAGTCAGACACTCAACCGACTAAACCACCTAGGTGCCCCTGGGGTCTGACTTCTAAAAGTCGAGCCCCAAATATTTTTATTGAAAGAGTGAATGAAGGATGATGTCTCCATCCTCGTGTTTACCCAACTGTGTGATTGCTTATGTGAATCACCGATTATACAGAAAGTATCTCTGCAAAGGAGCATTTTTTTTTAAAGATTTTATTTATTTGACAGAGAGAAACACAGCCAGAGAGGGAACACAAGCAGGGGGAGTGAGAGAGGGAGAAGCAGGCCTCCCACCGGACAGGGAGCCCGATGTGGGACTCGATCCTGGGTCTCCAGGATCATGACCTGAACCGAAGGCAGTCGCTCAACCAGCTGAGCCACCCAGGTGCCCCAAAGGAGCATTTTCTAACCTGTCTTTGTGAGCAGAGTGCCCAGTACGAGACCTGCTCACATATGGGTGATGAATGAAGGAATAAGCAAATGGAGACCAAGAGTCCTGGTAATCTCATCTACCATCTTTCGCCATGTTTCTTGACCATAGAACTCAACAGGAATGGTAAGCTCTGGTATTTGGTTTGCTTTTTGATTTCTTCCTACCCCTAATGATCTTTGGACAAAGCACAGCAATTTCCCTTCTCAGTATTTATAGCACTGAAGTTGTTCTTAGTAGTCATTTGTTTAGCTTCATAGTTAGGAAGATGACTTAAAAAAAATACATTGCTGTGATGGGAAGGATGAGTAAAGTCGTCTATTAATTTCTGTTTGTTTTGGAGTCTAGATTACAGAGAATTCCTGAAACAGGTGGCAGAACTAATATTTTTATGAATATTGAAACCTTCAGACTTTATGTATCAATCTGTGATGCTGCACTAACACGATGTGAAGGATGAGTGTAATTTATGTGTGGTTATAAACAGCAGCAGGTCCCTGGGTATTCCAGATCCATTGTGTGGAGTTGAAACATGCTTGGTTTTTGTTTGTAATTAAAACTGCAAGAATTTTTTATTAACTATTGCTCACAGTTCAGTGGTTCCCTGGATATTCCCAGGGCCTCTAGGGATGAGTGCTAGGCAGGTGCAGATAAATGTGAAATAATGTGCATATATAAGCACATTTTTGATAACTGAAAGCTTTGGTGTGCTCAACTATACTGTGAACATCTTGGAACGAAGTAATGGAACCAACAAGTCCTCAAAATGCTGCTAGATGTGGGATTTTTGACAGGGTCAGACTAAGTTTACTACTCAATGGCTCAGATCTCTAATAAGTAAGCATAATGTGTAATTCCTCCTTCAGAAAGCTCTGTTCAGCTCATTCACATTGTTGGTTTAGCATCTAAAAGTCTAGTTTCCAAGAATCGGCTGGTTGATTTGAATGCGGGACCAGGTTAGGCAATAGCTCTTTCTTCGGCAGACCAGCCTCAATGTTTGTCTGATTGTGGGGCTTGGTGTATGTACCGAGATGCCTCTGGGTTCTGTTCGCTGCAGAAGGAAGCCACACGGTTAGTTTTAGGCTTTGCTGCTTCCTAAGAGTGTCATTTTATATCAGTCTTGCGATTTAGTAGTATACGTGATCCCTCTACAGTCTTAGAAAATTATAGCGAACTTGATTTAAATTGTATTGATTATATTTGAGAGTAATGGGCTTTTGGGGTGTATTTTTAGCTTGGAAGTAAAGAAACTATGTCTGAACTTTGATGAAAATAAAATATATACTTAAAAAATTTTTAGGCTTCCTAAAGATAAGTTTTCATTCATACATAAGTAGCTACTGAATACTTGCGATATACTAGCCATTGTGCTAGATGCTGAAAATATAAAGAAAAAAACAACAAAAATAATGACAGTACACTTGTGGTCACTGTCTTTAGGGAGCTCACTGTCTAATGGGGAAGACAAAAACAAAGACAGGTTATTATACCTTTTTTAATGGTGTATTGCTTGAGATATGCACTTAGTATCAGGGCAGTATAATTAAGCAGAGTGTGTGTATGAGTTTTCCACACAGAGGTGACTGAACAAAATGATGGTAGGAGTGAGAAAGAGCCTAGCTGGTAAAGCGAAGCCATACACCGTTTTGGATTAGTAATCCATGCTGTTTGAGGCTAGAGAGTTATATAGGTTTAGATCTCAGAGAGCATTGAATGCCAGGTTGAGGACCTTATGTATTACTTCTGAGCAATGGAAAACTAGTGGCCTGAGATAATTGTCCCTTTAGACAGTTTACTGAAGTTGAGACTGTAGCTAGCAAAATATAGTCAGGGTGACCCATCAGAAGCCTGAATCAGGGCATTAGGCAATGACAGTGTGGATGGACACAATGTTTTGGAGACAGTAGCACCAAATTTTGATGAGGGGTGGGGATACAGGGCAGGGGAATTTGAGACTCCCAGGTTTGAAACTTGGGTGACCAGATGGATGATAGGGACGCCAACAAAGAGTGCAGAAAGAGGAGTGAATTCAGTGGGAAGTCAAAACATTTTCTTGACATGCTGAATTTGACTTGTTCACACATAAGTCACTCAATCAACCTCTTCAAAAGGTAGTTAGATACCCTTGTGTGAATGTCAGGTGAACATCTGGACTGAACATTTAGACTTGGGAGTCCTCGGGAAGTAGAAGGTAGTTGGCAGCATGATAGAGGCAGAGAGTTCTCTGGAAGCAATGAGTAGGGACTCCAGGGAGGAAGAACATGGGGGCTGAGGATAGAAATATTTAGAATATCAACATAAATGAGGGATATATTTGTATATCTAGCCATTTTCGGGGTCCAACAAAACAGTACATATGAAATGTTCAATAAATAAAAATAATTATCAATAAATAAATTATGAATGTGTAAATGAAACTTAAAAGGTACAATGGGGTAAACAAATTTTAAGATAGTGGTTTTCACACCTGAGTAAAGAATGGAATCACTAAAGGGCCTAAACATTACCAGTGACCATCTCCCAGAGCTCTGACCTAATTGCTCTGGTTTGGTACCTAGACATAGGCACACACATGTGTGTTTGTATTTCTACATCTACAATTGTAGTGACTCCAACGTGCAGCCAAGATATAGAGCTAGTACTCTAGAGGAAACAAGTCATTTGGAAAGGGTGAGAGGGAGGTAGAAGTCCTGGGGAGAATAGGAGAGGAACCAAGAAAATATCAAAGAATGTCATAGTTTCAGAAAAGGAGAAAAATAAAAATTAGAACAAACATATTCCATAAAAAAGAAGGTGAAGATATGTGAGGAAAAGTAATAGATCCAGGGAACTGGATTAAAAGGAGGCCCATGTCCTCTGATGTATCAGGCCACATAGATGTAGCTTTATGCCCTCTTCAGTATGCACATAATAGGTACATTAAACCAGAAAGTCAAGGAGTTAGTTGTGACTGACTGGAACCCAGAACCTCTCCCGGGACTAAAATAGTCTCCAGTTGTAAAGTAGAAGCCACTGGAAGCAGTCTTCCCCTCTTGGGGCCTGACGGGTACCAACATGACTTTTCCAGAAGGTAGAGATCTGTGTACAGAGGTAGTGACAGCGGTGAGCCTGGCTGCCAGGACCTAATTCCTTTTCATAGTTTTCCTAATAGACCAGAGTCACCCCGTACATCTCACTGTTCCTAGTGAGGGTATATGTTGAAGGTAAGGCTGAAGGCTGCTTTGCTGAGGATTTGATTGAGAGGCTTCAGCTATTTTCCAAATAAGGGAATTGTTCTAATCAAGACTAAGGAAGCCATACTGTGGGCTCAGTGTGTTCTGCAGGTTAATTTCAGTTTCGAGATTCTGTTGGTGCAGGAGCAAGTCATTAGATCTTCACTCAGGAAAAGCAAAGTAATTTTGCATGACCTGAATTTAGTTCATTGCTCAACGTTAGAGTTCTCTGGCAAATGAGAACAGAGAGAGACAGAGCACGAGGGTAAAGGGTTGGGAGAAAGAGCCTACATGTACCCACATGAATTATGAGCAACACAGAACCATGCATTATGTTTTAGCCTCTTAAAAAAATTTTGTTTGGTCCACTTGGCTGTGGCATACCTCAAAAATATTTGGATGTTCTGTATAGTTAATTATTAGGCTTGGGTGTTAGAAGCTTCTTCAAGACAATGGTATACAGAGCAGGAGAACCCTGTGTTCTCTATTGACCTTCTCTGGTTTCTCATAAATACCAGAGCATTAGAATATGCCCTCTGGTATGTTCTTTTGCTTACACTTCTCAGGTTCATCATTATCCCATACCTGAGACTAATTTGGGTGCCTATGTGCTTGACACCTCTGCCTTAAATGATGAGGCTGACAGCTGGGCAGGAGAGTCAGCCTGAGATGACCATGTATATAATGTCGTGACAGTGATGTCTGAACCCAGACGAATGGGTTGGCTTCGATCTTATGATATACACCTCTCTCCCCGGTAGGACATTTTGCAGAAGAAATGTGATCATGAGCCTTATGAATGACTCATGTAGCTAAGGAGCTATTTTCCCTCAGAAATCCCAGAATGCCTGACTCTCATACATGTCCGGAAGCTACAGTTGTTATACTGGTCGCTTCATAGGCAGTGGCATAAGCTTAAACCCCAAGCCTTCACGCATTCATTCTTTCGTTCAGTCAGTCCATCAGTCTATACTTGTTGGGTGTCTACCCTGTGTCAGCTGTTGATCAGACACTGAGGATAAAATGGTGAGCAGAAGAGGACATGGGCCTGTTCTCATGGAGTTTGCAGACAGCTGAGAATAGATTGGTGGGTGCGGAAATGGATATTTATCATATAATACCCTCCTGAATGTATACTTGTAAACTAATGCAAGTCCTCCCAAAGGAACACATACTTGCCCTTGAGAGTATATCCTAGAGCAGTGACCTACACTGGGGAATCTAAAAGGCTTCCTTGAGGAAGTGAGTCTGGAACTGTTGTGTGAAGGATGAAAACGAAAGGGGAGGTAGCATGTACAAAGGCCCTGTGGTAAAAGGAGTAATGAAGAAAAAGGATCTGAGAGACCAGTTTGTTAGAGTGCGGAGAGTTAGGGGAAAACTTGGGGGTGAGGCAGGAGAGAAGGATGGGGTCAGAACCTATAAGGATTTGAGGGTCATGTTAAAACTAAGAAGTTATTACATGCTTTTAAGTGGAGGAGAGTGACACAGAATTCTGATTTGAAAAAATCACTCTGGTGGCTGTGTGGTGAACAGACTGGGGAGAAGAGCGTAACAAACATGAGAAGACTAGCTAATGAGTCACTGTGGAAGTCAAGGGAAGAGATGGCAGTATTTAAGAACCTCATAGTCATGGGAGAGATAGAAGTGACTAATTCCCAAGATATCTAGGGATAACATCTATGGTGGTGTTGATTGGATTTAGTTTGGGGAGAGGGAGGATCGGAGATGACCCTCTAGTCTTCTATCTGGCATAACTGTCTAAATAGTGGTTTCGTGGAGAGAGAACTACCAGAAGGGGACTGGGTTTGTTGTTGCTGCCCTGGCGTGGGTACACAGCGCCAACCATGAGTTCTGTTTTCAATCTTTTAAGTTTGAGTATCTTTGGGAAACCAAAGAACCAATATGCACGTACAGCCTCAAAGCTGACCTGCGATCGGTCCTTCTGATGCCCTCACATATGAGGCTTTCAGAAGTAGCTCTGCAGTGCCCCCTGGTGGAACTTCCCATTTTGCAGCTCATCTCCACTCCACCTGATGGCTGAGGGTGGGCTTCTCCTAAGAAGCATCACATGCCATTACTTGAGTTTGGTTCATCTCTAGAACTAGGGGGTGATATGGCCTATCTCCAAATATATATGCAAATATGCATATCATACCCAGTGTATCCTCCAGTGGCTGTTGTGGCTTGAGAAGCCATTTGATACTGTGGGAGAAATCCTGGTCAGAGAGAATGGGTTCCTGGTTGGGCTCTGCCTCAGTAGCCTGGTGACTGGGCCAGTGTGATTTCTCTAGATCCAGTATCTCCTCCTGTGTGAGGGAAGCAGCTGAGCTAGATAGTCTCTAAGAGTCCTTCCGGGTCGAGAATCTCATTGATTCTGTTATCCAGTCTCTATCTCTAGTAATTGAACTGTTTGGAGAATAGAGATAAATGTCTCTAGATATAGAAATCTTTGGCTATTTTGCAATGTCTCATATCCGGTTCACCTCCCCAGGGGGGATTTAAGTTACCCTTCATTTACTATTCCTTAATCAGGTTAGTATCATTTCTAGCAAGCAATTTTTTAAATAGAGATAGAGAAAGAATTCTTTTTATATGCTAGCACTGATTTCATGATTAGCTGTGGTGCTCTGCTGAGGATCCTTGCGCAGCATTTGGGCTGGGAGGAGGAGGCGCCATGATTGCTTGGCAATGCCTGTCGTCGTCGGTATGGGTGGGGGAACAGTAGTTGTTCAGGGCCCGGCCTCGGGGTCCCACTTCTGAGCCCTGGTATCTGTTTGTCCCGGCAACGCACAAGCGTGGTTTAGTGGTTAAAACAAGTAACTACAGGGGCGCCTGGGTGGCTCAGTTGGTTAAGCGACTGCCTTCAGCTCAGGTCATGATCCCGGAGACCCGGGGGAGACCTGGGATCGAGTCCCACATCGAGTCCCACATCGAGTCCCACATCGGGCTCCCTGCTCGGCAGGAAGCCTGCTTCTCCCTCTCTCACTCCCCCTGCTTGTGTTCCCTCTCTCGCTGTGTTTCTCTCTGTCAAATAAATAAAATCTTTAAAACAAACAAACAAACAAAACAAACAAACAAACAAGTAACTACAGGATTATACTTTCCCAAACTGGTTCTGGGGCTGAAATTTTCCACTATCTTTTATAGCGTTAACTTCTAACGTGTTGGAATAACAGGAGGGCAATGACTATGTGTCTAGTTCATTTTGTTTACTGGTTAACACTGTTTAGCACTTCCTGCAGAAAATACAAAATGCCTACTTTTTGTTTTGAAAAGGACAATCTAATGGAAATGAATTCTTCTTTGTGGGTTGAGAAGCATGCAGGTACTCAGGGTTAGTCTTTTGTACTCTTGCTTGTCAATATTCACGTGCATACCTGTGAGCTGGGGATCTTGTTAAAATTCAGATTCCTGGCGCCTATCCTCAGAGATTCTGAATCAGCAGGTCTGGATGGGACCAGAGATTCTGACGAGCTACTTGCCTGCAAACACACATAGAATAGCAAATGTCTAAACAGCACTAATAATTTTACACAAAGATGGAGGTAGATAAATTGGAAGCACTGTATGTTTGATAGCCATACCCTAAAACTGCTTTTTTTTTAAAACAAATAACACTACTGCCTAAATTCTCAACATGAATTCTACGATTTGCTTCTTTTTCCTAAGAGTGTAATGGAGGAAAAAATACTAGTTGATTGATGTCTTTGGTTAATTGCATTCTGGACAATTAATATCTCATTGAACTCATAGAACACTGAATGGATATACAAAACGTAGTTAGTTAATTGTGGCTTTCTTTTAAATTTTTCAGTTGTTTTGTTCAGCTACAAAAATGAAACTTGCTCACTATTAAAAATTCCAACAATGCAGAAATACATAAAATAAAAAGTGAAAAAAAAATCCTGTCCCAAACCCTGGCCTTCAATTTAATAACATCATTAACGTGTGAAGGGTTTGGATGTTTCCTGTGCTTGTGTGAATCTCATCTGTCTTTCTCATGTTAACATCAACATACAAATAAACATTTTAGGGGGAAAAATGTCTTTTTCCTTTCTAAAAGTGGGAATTAGATTTTAAGTCCCCCAGGATGAGACTCAAAGGAGGCAAAAGTGAAGATTTCCTCTCTCCTTTTCTTCCACATTTCTGTACTTTGCCTCTTGACACTTACAAGAGAATATTTTAAAGATCTGTTCAAAGAAGTGTGCGAACTGTGTCTTTGCTTGCCCGTGGCTTAGGTGTGTGGAGCTGCTTCCCTTCATCTGACTACAAATCCCAATTTTTTAAAAAAGATTTTATTTATTTATCTGACAGAGAGAAACACAGCCAGAGAGGGAACACATGCAGGGGTAGTGAGAGAGGGAAAAGCAGGCTTCCTGCCAGGCAGGGAGCCTGTTGCGGGGCTCAATCCCAGAACTCCGGGATCAGGACCTGAGCCAAAGGCAGATGCTTAACGACGAGCCACCCAGGTGCCCCTAAATCTCAATTTTGATTCTTTTACATCTTACAGAATACCTGACCCAGAGACCCACACGAGTTCCCTGGTAAATACAGGCCTGATCTGTTTGCAGTCCTTTGAGGTGGCCTGGTACCTCAGTGGGTCTTTTCTCTTGTCCAGAATATAATATTAATAATGCTTGGTCATCTCTTCTATATGTATTTGTTGAGCACCTACTATGTGCCAGTTGTTGCTGTGTATCTCTCTCTTCCAGACACTGGAATTATAAAAGTGAATAAATGAGAAGGCCATGGCCTGTGCTGTGACAATCCAAGTAAATAAACAGCCTGGATGGCTTTCCTGCAGTTTTATTGTGGAAAGATGAGACTTGGTCCTTCGTAGGTTTTTTTTTTATTTTGTTTTTTTTGAGATTTTCTTTATTTATTTGACAGAGAGAAACATAGCTAGAAAGAGAACACAAGCAGGAGGAATGAGAGAGGGAGAAGCAGGCTTCTCACCAGGCAGGGAGCCCAATGCGGCGCTCAGTCCTGGGACTCCGGGATCATGACCTGAGCCAAAGGCAGACACTTCATGACTGAGCCACCCAGGCGCCCCTATCATGGGTTTTTAAAGAGAATGAGAAAAACCCAGTAACTTTCCTCCTTCGTTTGACATGAAAGGTTTGAGACAGTCACTCGCCCTGAGATTTCTTCTCCAGCTTTGGCCAGATTCCAGTTTGGTGGAATACATCTGGAGGTCAGATGCAGGGTGGGGCAGTCCAGAGAATAATTCTCTCTCTGTGAGTGCTTCAAAGGACATGCAAAGGCAGGACTGAGATGTCGTTATTATTTTAAGTCGAGAGAGATCTGCAAATCGGGATTTACAGGATTAGCGGTAAGCTTTATTAATTTATTTGTTTTAGGGCAATGGAGTGTGAAATAATGTTTTTTGGCCAGTGCAGAGGCGAAATATGAATTCATGCTGCAGATTCAACTCAGGTTCTATGGAAACCCTGGTCTGCATTAGACACCTATGGCGTAATATGTAAATAGAGTTCTATCCTTATACGAAACTACAGTTATTGATGAGACAGCTCTTAATAGCATGGCTACTTATCTGGACATTGAGAGCACGGGCATTTACTCTTCTGTGCTATCAGTTACTTTGTTATTTGGATTTCTCATATAGCTCGTTTATGGAAATAATTAGTAATAAATTACTCACATCCGCGCTGGTAGGATAGGCTCTTTAACAAATCACCACTCCACAATCATTCCAGACTGGGCTTCTGAAAAAAAATATACTCACAAACTTTTATCAGGAAGCGTGAAGACTATATAGGTTTTAAATTTAATACTTGATAATCTTCTGACAATGGTTGAGCAGCGCTTAATGAGCTTAGGCTCTCTGCAATTAAGACATTCTGAATCTGAGTGAGAAGGAATGGAGGGAGGTTTTGTTCTTTTCAATTAATTTCTTAGGTGGCACACACCGCTTCCCTCTGATACCCTTTCCGGGCTGGGCTGTGGGCCACTCCCTCTGCTGGGATGAGGGGGCATGGGGGGAGGGGAGGAAGGTCAGCCAGGTTAATTATACCTGCCACTCCTCAGTCCCCAGCCCCCAAACTGATCTGTATGTTTTGGAGGGAAGTCACAGCTATGGTCTGGCTTTATTCAATTGGATGCAAAAATTGGCAGTGGGAGCTAAGAAGTTGGATTCAGATTCCCCAAAATGGATATTCTGTGAAAATTTGAGAGTTCGCATAAGAATTCAGGTTGTTTTTTGTCTGTAATTTAGCTAAGAAACAGAAAGAAATCACTCCAAGAATATAATTTTAATGCTAGTATTAGATTTTTTTTTTCAATTCTACTGACATGCCTTCTCTTTTTGGTTAAGTTCACATTTTTCCAGACTCCAGTCATTTGGGTATAATCTTCATGATTTCTGTATGTTAGACCTGTACTATCATTTATTCTACTTATAATTTTTATGTCAATGTTTTAAATTTAGCATGACTGTAAGCAAGAATATTAATAAAATCATGAGGTTAGTTTCATCATAAAACTATTATAAAAAGTTAGTTTTCTTTATTTATATATATTTCTGATATACACTGAAATAAATACATAACCCCTAAGATACAAATATATTTTTCCGTGAGGTGCTTGTAGTCATCCCATAAAACTCCAATACATAGAACACTGCTTGAGAAACCCTGGTTTTGCCCAAGCTTGGTTTCGCTGTGATTCCTGACGGAGGTCTAGGGGTGTCCGGAACGCAGCCCCTGGGGCTAGCGGATGTCCTGTTCCCTGCCCTGGTCACGCTTCCACGTGCCTCATGATCCCAAGGCTCACTGGTACCTTTGCTGGCTCCCTCACTGGTCCTAGCCAGTTCTCACCGCCCTTTCCATCTCCTTATAGATCAGTGGGCTTCTAATGTCATGTGTGCGGTTAGAACACTCAGAATGCTGCCTTCCCTCTAAACCTCATGCTGCATTGCACACAGTAGGTGATCTGTGGATTATCTCTGGATAAATTAGCAGGGGGGCACTGGCCAGGTAGAGGTTGAAAATGCTTCTTAAACTCATCTTCCTACTTCCTTTGCTCTACCTCAAGGCTCTTTATGTGAAATGCTTTAGTTGTCCTCTTGCTTTTCTTCCTAGTTTTTGATCCCAGTCAGGGATGGCAGTGGGAGTAATTTATTTCGTACTTGCCTTATCAATTTTAAATAGTGTAGTTGGTGGCAAGTGCTTTGCTGCAGAATTCACAAAGAATTTAATAAGGTTGTTCTAACATTTTTACTGTATTTACTTAAGCTTCTGTGCTTTTCAAAATTCACTGAGACAGTACATAATTTTAAACTTTGGCTAATTCCAAATAATTTATATTTTACTTTAGAATTAATAATAATAATAATTAGTAGTAGTAGTAATATTTGGAATTAATAGTAATATTAGATTTTGTGGCAGATTTTCTATTTTGATTATTATTTTGGTAGTGTTAAGTTAAAATAAGGGATATAATAGAGATCTCTCAGTTTCCAGTGAATGGTTGTAGGTGAATGAGAGAGTCTGGTGTATAGGAACAGATTTCAAGGACTCAGAAAAGCAGGATAAGGCACTCACCTACCTGTCAGATTTTTTTTTTTTTAAATTTGTTGTATTTCCCCGATCCCTTTTATTCAGGAACTACTTAAACACTATGTCTAAGATCTAAGGCGTTTCTGTCCATGCTGCCAGATGAAGAGTCCGCAGAATTGATTTCAAGCCTCTCTGCAGAGATGTGAGGTTGTATGTGCTTGTCCAAAAAGGAATCCAGGCTCTCTACAGGAGTGGGACAGTGTCAGTGACAGCTTGGCCTTGATTTCAGACAGGCATCCCCGGCGATAGCTAGTGCTGCCATGGACCGCAGGGAGCCACTGGCCGGTTCGAAGCAGGAGACTGTGGTGATCAAATCAATATTTTAGAAAGCCCACTGTGGCTGCAGTGTGGAGCATGGTAAGAGGGGGTATGAAGCAGGCACACTGGTCAGGAAGGGTTTGCAAGAGTCTCACTGAGAATGGGGAGAAGCGGATGTGGTTCAAGAATACTTAGAAGGCAGACCCAAGAGAACTTGGTAGCACAGTACCCTAGCAAATAGAGGTGGAGGAAGATTTGGGGATGATGCCCAGAATCTTGGTTTGTGTGAGTGGTAAGTAGTGATACCCCAAGTCACATGGTTTTAGTTGGATGTGAGCGTGGTGAGTTTCAGTTGTCAATCACCATTTATTGGAATTTGTTCCCAGCTGCTAATGCCTTTACCTTATAATCATTCATATTTGTTAGGTGCGAGTATACTGAATTTTTGAGATACCATTTGTAATGTATTGGGGTAATTCACCATTTCTGATACATACCTCTTTATAAATTCATTCATTCGTTTGTCTGACATTTATTGGGTATTTATTGATAATGTGTGCCAGACTCATACTGAAAGAAAACTCTGATGCCTTCCACTCATCTTATTATACCTGTGCATGATTTCATGCCTGGGAATGGTTTTTGGCCAGCCCTTGGTGGGGACTGCAGTTCCCTGAATGCCAAGCCAGGCTTTTGGTCCTGGAGAACCAGTGTCCCTACTTGGTCTTAACGGCTGCATTCTAAACCATTCTTTCTCCTGCTTGTGCTGGTGTTTTAGGCCTTAGACTCATTTACCTTTTTAAATTCCTATTTTCATTTACATGCCTACTCTGAAAATACTGACTTTCGGGTTACTATCCATTTTTTCCAGCTATTTAAATGTATGCTAGATTCATTTCATCTGGCTCCTTTCATAGTTCTGGCCACCTCTGGCCTACCTTTGTCTTTTTTACACCATTATTAATGCCCTAGAAAAATAACATTTTAATAACATTTTGGAACATGAGAAATTATAAGTAAACTCTAAAATGACAAAGAGAGCATAAGATCATGAGAGCAATATGCTTCTAAATCGGTATCTACAACTTCAAATGACAGCAGAAGTTGGAACAGGAGAATTTTCCACCTGGAAAGTGTGGAAAATCCCTGTGAGGGATTTGTCCCACTGCCAGAAAATACTACTTCCCTTCACCTCCTGCAGGGCTATGGCAATAATCTAAGAAGGACGTAAGGATGGGGAGTGACTGAATTTATGAATTTAGGGCTGTCCCACTCAGGAGAGTTTGAAACCCAGTTGTTGGAGTGCCCTTTGGCTTTGGGATCTATCCTTAACGGACTTCCAGGGGCCCTCTGGGTATCTCTGAGAAGAGGAAAGACAGTAAATCTGGCCTTAGACCCAAAGTCTAATGAGTGTTTTCCTGAGGCTGATTACTTCTCCAGTTGTGTGGATCTTATTGTAGTATATTTGGGAGATGCTTCTTCTTTCCCTAAAGACCAACAGCAGAGAGAAAAGTAGGTCCCATGCTTAGTTTGTGATTGGTTTGCCTTCTGTGTGGCCTGATGTTGCCTGGGGATAGGATGGACTTGGGTGGTGGTGGTAGGAGATGGGGATGGAAAAGAAGAAAAGAAGACTTTCAACCATTGTAAGGCAAGTAGAATGTGCTCAATTAAGAAAGGCTTGAAAGTGTAGAGAAACTAGTCAAGAGGATTTATGTGGTTGGAAGGGACCTAAGAAAGATGGGCTGGTGAGAGAAGGCTCAATACAGATGGAGGTGCAAATCTGGAAGGAAGTATATTGTTGAGAAGGAAATTTCTTCCTGAAACAGGTGGGGCAATGTTTAGATACAAGCAAAGCAGCCTTGTCCTCCCTAGACCTAAGGAGAAGAGTGAGCCACCATCCTGCAGGGCTCTGAGAATCAAAGGCAAACTCCCATTGGTGTTTCCTAGCAACCGGGTGCCCAACTGGATAGAATATGACAGGTAATTCATCAGCCTGGGTGCAGGTCATGCACTAAGGCAGCTCTCAGCACTGTCTGGGGGAAGAGTTTGCTTCAGAGAAGGGGGGAACACAAGGGAAGGGAGAGTTAGTATTATTAAGGTCAAAGGCTAGGAAGATCCCCTTTCTTGGGAAAGAGGCATCTTCTCTCTGTGACCCTTCACCAGAAACAGAAAAGGAGCAACTCCTGCCTCACAGACGAATTTCCTTCTGTGATCAAGACCCATGTGGACTTCTCAGTCTTTTTGGTAGTGGAGAGGTATGGGAGTGGAAAAACTGAAGTTCCCAAAAGAAAGGAGGGAGTTCAGCCAACATCGTTGAGCTGCTGAAAGTGCACTTGCTGCTGCTGAGCCCCACATACACCTGAGTTCAGGTACCGATGAGGAGAGCTGGAAGAGGGTTGTGGGGAGTTTTGGTGGAAAGATAAGAACATTTCTGTTGGTGAATTTGAGTTTTGTTGTCTAGAAATACAAAGTGTGCTTACTACTCCATTTCACTATTTACTTCTTTTATTTTCTAGAGGTTGGATGTTATGTTTAGAAAGGGGGAGGCTATTTGATAATGTGCAGCTTTTTTTTTTTAATTTTCTACCAAGAAAATATAGTGGGCTTCTACAGAGACTTTGAACCTAAATATCATGTGCCTCTCCCCTCCTGCTGGTGTTTTCAAGGCTATTTGTATGTGATATGTGTATGCTTGTAGTCATCTATCCTTACTCCTCCAATAGGACTTAATCTCTTAGCAATAAGACAGTTGTTTGCATTGGTATTGCTAAATATACTATCACATTTTGTGACTTCTAAACTGTTTTTTTAATTAAAAACAATATAATCATGTTCTAAGGAAAGGAAGAGTTTTTCTGTGAATCCCCGAAAGAGACCATTAAGAATCTAATGCGGTCCTCACTTTATCCTATGTGTCTTCTCAACCTGTCTGCACTCATCTTTCTCAGATAAAATCTTGTTTTTCTTATAAAGTGAATCTGGCTCACATAAGTCATTTTCCAAGGCAGGGCCACTCCCGCCCCACATTCTGGCCAAAGCCAGGTGTGGTGTCCATTCTCCCACTCCTCCCGCCATCTTTTCTGAACATCATTTGACCCTTGACAGTATCCCTTTATCCTACCTCTGCTGCTTACAACTATAGTTTCTTTCCGCCATTTTCTTTCAACTCTCTGAGTAGGGATTGGATAAATGCCTTTTACAAAAATATATGAGCATAAAAACACAAGAGCATACTAAGAGTATTAACATAAGAAAGTATTTACCATGTGCTGGGCCTTTTGACAAATATGTAACATTAAATGATCTCAAGATCCCTATATTCTAGGTAACATTTTTATCATTCTTATTTTATACATGAGGAAACTGAGACTTGGAATGTTTACATACTGTAACGAAAGTCACACAAAGTAAGCAGAGAGTTAGGACTACAACTCAAGAGAATCCGATTCCAGAAACTTTTCTCTTAAGTTCTGGTTGACCTTTGAACAACATGGGTTTGACCTGTATCAGTTCACTATATGTGGATTATTTTTTTATCTATCTATCTATCTATCTATCTATCTATCTATTTATTTTAATGTTTTTAGTTTTTTAAAAAAGATTTTATTTATTTATTTGACAGAGAAACACAGCGAGAGAGGGAACACAAGCACGGAGAGTGAGAGAGGGAGAAGCAGGCTTCCCGCTGAGCAGGGAGCCCGATATGGGACTCCATCCCAGGTCTCCGGGATCATGACCTGAGCCAAAGGCAGTTGTCCAACCAACTGAACCACCCAGGCACCCCAATTTTTATTTTTTGATAAATATAGTACAATACAATAAATGCATCCTCTTTTCCTTTAAATTTTCTTAATATCCTTTTCACTCGCTTACTTTCTTGTAAAATACAGTATATAATAAATATAAAACATTTCTTAAATAGGAGTTTATGTTAACGGTAAGGTTTCTGGTCAACATTAGGCTATTAGTAGTTACATTTTTAGAGGGTCAAGAGTTAGACACAGGTTTTTGACTGTGCAGGGAATTGGTGCTCCTAAGCCCCATATTGTTCAAGAGTCAACCATATATTGGGGCACCTGGATGGCTCAGTTCGTTAAGCGACTGCCTTCGGCTCGGGTCATGATCCTGGAGACCCGGGATCGAGTCCCACATCGGGCTTCCTGCTCGGTGGGAAGCCTGCTTCTCCCTCTCTCACTCCCCCTGCTTGTGTTCCCTCTCTGGCTGTGTTTCTCTCTGTCGAATAAATAAATAAAATCTTTAAAAAAAAAAGAGAGAGAGTCAACCATGTATTATATTTTAAGTAACAGGTCTTTGAAGAGTTCTGGGAAATGGAACATAAAGAGAACACATCTTAAGTCAGTTGAATGAATACCTCATTTGGGAGCATTGAGCTGAAACCTTTCATGGTTTAGAGATACTTTAGATGCTCATGGGAGTGTGGTAGATTGGGATGAGTGAAAAGACTTTTGAAATTGTAACATGGCTACTACTCACTGTGTAACTTACATCGTTCTCAAAACTAGGTTGTGAAAGCCACCATAAAGAACTGTCCCCAGGAGCTATCTTCAGTGGAGAGGGGCTTGCTTAAAGGGTGAGGGATCATTACCAGGCTGGGCGAATGGCCAGAGAGAATGAGTGAGTCAACAGATTCTGATTTGAGCTCCCCAGAAGGTTTTTTAAAACTACCTTTCTACCCCGATGGGGAGATATTTGCATCATCAGTCACCACCACTGAGACATCTGGGCATCACTGGTCTGAAGTGCAATTATGCTGGCTTTCCAGAGCCCAGATGAGTTCTACAAGGAGGATGCTGATACTGGAGGGCAAGATGCAACCCAGAAGGTGCCTGTGGGAGTAACAGGCCATGGATGAGGAAGTGCTGAGTTTCAGCAATGGTAGTGGGCATAAAGGGAACTGGTTTTGTTGAAAGGAAGAGGAGTAGTCAGATTAAATATTTTATTCATCATATCACAGGTAGTGATCTGGATCCCCAAATCTGTCCCGATTCAGGTTGTCTAGAATATGCACTTACTTAAAGCATCCCCAAGGTGATTTTGGTCTTGATTCTTCACCTGGCATTGATGTTGGAGACAAACTGATCAAAGATACTTCCCAGGACATCAGCCTTTGAGTCCAAGAAGGATGTTATTGCCACTAACAGAGATGGCTGAGCCCTGGACATGGGGAAAAGAAATAAGGGTTTTGGAACAAGTATGCAGTGATGAGATACTGAGAAATTGTTCTCTAGTCAAAGGAAGTAGGGGCAGGAGACCATTTTTATTAAGTCTCTCCTGAGCTGAAAATCCTACATCCTTTTTTCCTATGGTTCGACATCTCATTCCTTAATCTGGCATTTGAAGGACCCCAGGGTTTGTGGGGTCTCATTGTTCCTATAATGAATCCGTCATGACAGACACAGAAGTCTCCTCACTGACTCCAAAGCAGCCATGTACTTTCCTATCCTCATCATCCTTGCTCATAGTAGTTGACTTTCCTCATAGTCTCTCCTCCCTCAGTTGTCCATACATGAATCTTACTCAACAATATCAGCTCCTTTGCCAGCAGCAACATGCCAGTCTTTCCTCTCTGCTTATGGTTCTTTGGGGCCTGCTCACTCCTATGGCCTTAAAATCCTGCCCCTTGAAGGTATGCATTCATTTCCTACTCAACTCTGTTGCATAAACACTGAGGAAAGAGGCTTTAGATTAATTCCACTCTTTGTCCCTTATGAAATCTAGTGCAGTGGTGTGTTCGTATTATTTAAGGACAGGGCTGCTTGGAGACATTTGTTGAAGTCCTGAAACTCAATACTCTGAATAACTGTAAAAGAAATGGAACAGGATCAGGAGAGGAACAAGTGACAGGAGAGAAGGAAGCCCACCAGACAAATACTTAGAGGTTTGGACGCAGAACCCCAGGGGGATCCCAGCACATTAGCAGCCCAGTGGGAGAAGATGTTTGAGAAGGAGAGATTGGCTCTCAGTCTTTATTGATTCAGAGGTTGAAGCAGATGTGCATGAGACATATATTATTTTTATAGTAAAATCGAGGACGTACAAACTTTATATGACAGCTTGTGTATAAAAGGAGTCACTCTTCCATTCAAATCTGAAGAAATATTTATTGAGTGCCCACTGCGTGCCAGACACGATGCGCATCATCTGGTAATATTATAAACAGGTTTGTTCCGAACTTCCGAAGCGGACATCATTGCCAGCGATCTCCATGCCCCTTGGTGCCCTTCGAAAATCATGAGTTATGTTATTTCACATTGCATTAAGGAGCACATGGCATTCATTTTCATGGAAATCTAACTAAGCACAGATGTCTGATTGTGTCTTCTCGCCTAGGGATTTAACTACAAACAGGGGCTACCTTCGTTCTCACCTCCCACATGCTTTGATTATGTGCTTGAGTATTGAGGCTCTTTCTTAAATGATGGCTTAAGAGAATCCTAATGGCCAGAAGTGAGAGCCAGATTTCTAATGCATGACTGATGCTATACTGTACAAATATTTGTTGATGCAAAACCAGCAGATTTTCTCTTATATAGGCCCAGGGGTCTTAGCTGATGAGAGAAAACTGCTTCTGTTTTGAACTACGTACTACGCATAGATGTTTTCAGATCCTTCTTGTTTCCTACCTGAGACTGTATTGAGAATCAAAAGATTTGTGTTTTCCAGCCTGGTGACTGAGAATCTGATGTGTCCCTGTAGCCTGTGCTTGGTTAGGAGGCATATGATGAGGCTGAGCAAATTCACTTGAATGAATCTCATTTGTTACTTTCAGGTCACTAAGCATCTTAAGCAGCATAGGGCCTGCGACACTCTGTCATGTCCCAGAACTGCTAAGCAGGGCTCTCCCTGGAGAAGAGTTAACCAAAAGGAATGTGATCCTTTAAGTCCTAACACAGGACATACTTGCATAAAAGAAACCAAAGAATGAATCCATTTTGATGACCTGGCATTTTTTTTAAAAAAGGCTAAAAAGACATTAGCCAACCTTTTTAAATTGAGTTCATTAACGTCTTGAAATTGCATACACATTAATAGGATTTTTATTATTAATTCTTCAGTTTGTTTATACTAGGCTCTGAAAAGGGTCTTACTATTTTCTTGAGTCTAGCTATGCATTGATGAGACTCATTAACCGTAATGGAATCTGGCAATTTATCACCCAGATTAAAAGCCCTTTCCATGTAACCTCCATTTACCTTTTATATTTAGAGGCACCTCCTTGGCATCAGCCTGGGGCTCAGTGTAATTTCCCAGATCCCTCAGTAACAGAATCTCTGTGGAGCTTGGCATGTCCTTCCGGTCCTGCACTGCCCTTCCTCCTACTCACATTAACATGAATACACGATTCTTTTTATTCAAGAGAAGTTGTAAAAAGTCTACGGAGTTAAATTGTTTGGATAAATGCAGCTTTGCCTTTTCTGTCTTTTCTTTCCCAAGCTTTTTCTGGTTATATTTCTTCACTTGAGCCCTGTTCTTCAGGGAACTATCAGAAATCAATGCCCTTTACAAATGCTAAACGTCTCTTTCTTGTTATGAATGGAACATTAGCCACCTAAGGTCTCCTGTCTTCCTCCATCGTGACTAATAGGATTGTAATTTCATCAAGGTCTCTGATGACATCAAAAACCATACCAGTGAAATGTTAAGTGGATTTGGATGTGACCTGATCCCTGAGATGAAATTCAAAGCACTGTCTATTTAAAGGCTCAGAGGCGGTGGGATCCCAGCTAAACTTGCCATTCTGACGGGTGGAGGTGTCCCTGCTGGGGCAGATCGGATGAAGATCATAAATCATTTCTTAAAAATCACTTCAGACAAAGTATAAAATACCCAAGCAGACATAGGGAAGATACAACTGCTTACATTTTTGTCCATTCTCTACATTTATGATCTCTCCTTTCTCTTTTACCAATAAATTAAACAAACAAACAAAAAACCCCCCAAAAAACAAAAAGAAAACAAAACCCTTGAATGCTAATTCAAGCCACATAAGATCCTGTTCCACTGTGTAATGAAAGTGCTATTGATCTAGTGTTCTTATTTGGAAGATCTTTGTTTGTTTTTTTTTCCCCATAATTGTTGTTTTCCTTTAATTGGTGTTGACTTGTGTTCCTTAATGTGGACCTAGCCCTGCCTCTGTGATAGCTGGGTGACATGAGAGGAGCATGGCTTAATTTTCAGGACAGAATCAAACAATGTTGCACATTGTAAGTTTGAATAGCCAGTTGGCCTCAGTACTGAAATCCATAAAGCTAAACGGTCAGAGTATAATATTAATGAATAGGAGCGCTTAATGTTCTCTTAATTCTTTTTTTTCCTTTTGGAGATAGTGAACCTAACTAAAATCATCTGTCTCTGTCAAAGGATCACTGTTTTCAAAGACATTCACTCAAAACCTTAGTGTCTTTGTGGCTCAGCCTTTGACTTCCAGCCTGGATTCGGATCCTTTGTCAGTTTGTATGACCCATTATGGTTTCCACAGTCCTGTACCTGACCTCTTGCGTTGCAGTCTCCCCCTGTCAATCCGTCCTACACACTGTTGGATGACTCACACCACTTACGCGGTTTTGTCACACAGTTTTCTTGGTGAAGTTCTCCGTGGCTCCCATTTCTTTCCGCCTCTTATCTAACTCTTTGCGTGCCTTCCGAAACCTTCAGGACCTGGCCCCACTCCGCCTTTGTGGTCGGTTCTCCCTGCTCCCCAGCACAGATGAATCTTAGCTCTGCTTTCAATAATCATCCATACAGTTTAGATATGTCCTTGTGGAAATACCTCCCTGATCTTAACCTTTTCAAAGCATATCCGTCTTTTACCCATGAAGCCTTCTCTGGTTCTTACAAATCTTCTCCTCCTCTGAATTCAGCAAGACTTGTGATAGGTGTGGTATAATGTTATCCTTCACTGCCTTTTGTTTGAGATTTGTATGCTCCCCTTCCCCTACACCCACACTGATTCCAAAAGGATTTGCAAGAGTTACTTAAGTCAGATAGCATCTTGTAATATTTGATCATTGCTTTTTATCTATATTTGTCATCTCCTCTACTCAGTCATTAGCTTTTCTAAGAGAGGGGCCATACCTCATGCCTCATTTTGACAGGTAGTCTGGAAACATGGGGAGGACACAGGGCAAGAAGTTAAAGGACTTGAGTCCAAATACAATTTTGCTACAAATTAATACTGTGACTTTAGGTGAATTACTTGAGCCCTGAGGATCTAAATTATATATAAACTGAAAATAATTACATTTGAACCTAATGTAAAGGGCTTTTTCTTTCCATAAAAATAGCTTTTCATTCTAAAAAAAAAAAAACGATACAGAAACCCTTAAAGCAAAAATTAAAAATCAGCTGACTTTGCATTACCCTGGGGTAAAGACTAATTCACATTTTGCTATTTCTTTCTCATTTTACATAGATTTCTTTTAATCCAGGTGCTCTCATGGGTAACAGATCTCTCTACTTATCAATCATCTGTTTATTTAATAATGGGGAAAATACTGATTTCTTGTCAGCTTTGCCTGCTTAACAATACAAAGAGCACGTATCTGGGGGCACCTGGGTGGCTCGTTGGTTAAGCAAGCATCTGAGTCTTGGTTTTGGTTCAGGTCATGACCTCAGTGTCCTGGGATTGAGCCCTGCATTGGGCTCAGTGTTTAGTGTGGAGTCTCTTTGGGACTCTCTCTCTCTCTGCTCCCTCTACCCATACTCTCTCTCTTTATTGCTCTCTCTAAAATAAATAAGTAAATAAATAAATCTTTCTTTTAAAAAAGTACACATATCTTCACTTCACCAAATCATTACAGAATTATATGCATATTAAACCACATATAGTCCCTTTTTAAAATATATTTTAGAGAATGACATCAGAGTAGATATGCCTACTGACTGCTGAAAGAACTACATAACTCCGGTTTGTCATCTCTGATGAGACATTTCTGCCTTTGGTACAGAATTTTCCGTGTGACACTTTGCCTTTCTAATTGAACAGTCATTCACTTTCAGCCCCTCACGAATTCCAGATTTGTCTCCACTCAGTCCCTTTGCCAGAAATCCAACATTCAACAGATTCTAGAAGTCAAAAGTTTTCTTTTCTTCCTTCCTTCCTCCCTCCCTCTCTCCTCTTCCTTTCTCCCTCCCTCCCTCCCTCCCTCCCTCCCTCCCTTCCTTCCTTTCTTCCTTCCTTCTTTTTCTTTCTTTCTTCTTTCTCTTTCTTTCTCTCTCTCTCTCTTTCTTTTTTAAGTTTGGCCCAACTCAATTGGCAGAAGAACCTGATATAAATTGGTGTGAGGCAATTTATGGTTTTTATATAATTTACTTGGTGCAGGCATTTATATGTTTCACTTCCAAAATGTGACGTCTTTGACTATGAGTTACTGCCTCAAGTCCTTCCTGGCAGTAATACATAATATAGAATATATTTCTCTATTAACTACCTGATACATATAAATATTCTGACTTGCAAAATTTATCTGGTGCAAAGGGTTTTGAATAAGAGATTGTAGCTCTGTTCTAAATTTATAATATCGTCAATCCTGGTGACTAATGAAAAAACACGAAGAAAATAGCAACAGACTCTTAAATGTGGAGAACAAAGTGATGGTTCCCAGAGGGGATGGAGTGGTGGGGATAAGTGAAACGGGTGATGGGGATTAAGGAGGGCACTTGTGGTGGTGAGCACCCATGATATATGGAATTGTTGAATTACTATTAATGTAGCACTATATGTTAACTAACTGGAATTAAAACAAAAGCTTTAAAAGAGTAATAATAATAATAGTGTTGGCATTATAGTAGTGGTTTTCAAACTTGTATTTTCTTTTTGGGCTTCAGAAAACATATTCAGATAAAATCTTACCTCAAAAACTGACCCCTTAGCCAATATAAAAGTCAAGCCCCTCTCCCTACAGGAGAGCCCAGAGATTGGTCTGCTGGGTCCTTCCTCCACTCACTCCAAGGTCACCTGTGCTCTGGTGTGGTGAAGACAGCTTCATTAACTGTTGACAATTGCTCAGGCTCTAGAGAGACCCCGGAGGGCATGATGGCAGCCAGATGTCCTGGAGGGTGCCACCGACCAGGCAGAGAGGACTATCATTCCATGGCTGGGAAGGGGTTTGTTGTGGTATTTCTGCCATTGTTTTTTTCTGGGTTTCTTTTCTGGTCAGATGAGATCACAGTTAGCATAGAAGGAGAATTAGAAGGAGATTCCTTGGAAGTTCACGTTATCTCAAAATTGAATGTATGAAAATTCAGGACCACTTGTTTGAAAATTTATTAACCAATCCCTACTTGGGTTATTTATGTCATTTTCGATGTTTTTGTACAAATAAAACCATAGTGAACATATGTCTACATACAGTATTGTATATCTGTGTTACCATTTCTTTATGATGAATTCTGAGAGCAGAAGTATTGTGTGTGTACGTGAAAATTTTCTACATAGTGTTGGATTGTGCTCCAGAAAGAGTGTACCAATTTATACCTCATGTAACCCTTCAAGTCCCTTCATGTCTTGATTTTCAGAGACTTATCAAAACAGTAAGTTGTTTCACATGCTTCCTTACTGTTTTTAATTTTGGAATATTATAATTTTTAAAGCGTCATTGGAATTTAATAAGCACTGAAAAAGGAAAATCCATCAAAATACGTGTTTATTAGTTGCTGGTATTTAATTAAAATATTTAAGATTTAATTCATCAATATTATTTTTAAAATCTCTGCTCCATCTCTGCCTTTATCTTCCTTATTCTTTTACTCTTGATAAGCAATTTCTAAGGAAAGTTTCTCAGAATGGTATTTATACTTAAAATAGTTATCAAAAAATGCAAAAAGTAAAGTTTCAAAAAAATTGTTGCAAAACTTATTTTCCTACTTCTGCAGGATTTTTAAGTGGGTGTTTTTAAGGTGAACCCATCTCCCCCCCATTTTTTATTATGTGTTTTAAATGCATGCTATCAAGAAAGTGTCTGTAAGTGAAATAATAAGGACATATTGTTGAATAAGGCATTTTCTGTAGAAATATCGATGGCTAACATCTTAGCAGAGTAATTTAGAACCAACAGGGTGTCCCTTTGCTACTTTAATTATGGAAGACATTTTTCTCACAGTGACTGAATTGTAGAATGTACACATTTAAAATTGAATGAAGCTGTAGTTTTCAGACAGTATAAATCTAACAGGAAGATGAGAGAAAAATTGTTGAAATGCAGGAAACTTATAGAAATCAGATCAGTAAATAAAAAGGGAGTTTTCTTACAGTCTCCAGAATGATGCCTGTGTGAATGGAGTGATAGATTTTCAGCATTTTCACAGTGAGCTCTATTTGGGTTCAGTTACAATTTTGAAATTGACTAGGTGCTACTGAAGAAGATGTGAGAAAATAAACTCCCTTTGTCTTCATAGGACTTACATCTTTCCATCAAGATACAGAATCAAGATATATATCTGTATTATTTGGCCAAGTATAATGGTAGGATTCTAGAATATTCTTCTCCCTAGACCAATAAGCTTGACCCACAGGTGGGACAGGAGATTGGGGCCCTGAATGAATATTTGGAGCATGACCCAAGCTTAAGTACACACCAGAGTCTAGTCAACATGCTTCTGCCCGTCAACATGCTTGCCCAGCCAACAGGGATACCATGAGGTGGAAGAAGTCAACGTGGGGTGCTCCTAGCCTCTGGTAGCCCAGCCCTATTCCAGAACGGTAGGACTGACAGCAGTATTTTTGCTCATGGTTTTCGAAAGTTTCTTAACACAATTGAAACTATCATGAGATTTGCGTTTCTATGCATGTATGTGCGTGCGTGCGTGCGTGTGTGTGTGTGTGGTAACAACTAGGTCAGCTTACTGAGATTGTAGTTTGTTAAAACAAACAACTGACATCATGCGTCCCTGGTATGATGTACTGAGGACGCAACATTATATCTCGGGTGTCACCAAAAACGGGTAGCTCTAGTCCAGTCGTGAGGGAAAAGGGGGGTCAGATGAACCCAAACTGAGAGGCATCTGAGGAAGTGGATCGTTGATATTTTTCCAAAGTGTCAAAAACAGGAAACACAGGGAATGGCCAAAGAACTGTTACTGACTAGAAGAGTTTAAGGAGAGGTGGCAACTAAGTACAAAGTGGGATCCCAGGTGGGGTCTGGCACAGAAGAAGGGCATTCTTGGAAAAACTGGTGAAATTGGAGTAAGATCTTTAGGTAAGAGTATGCTAAAAAAAAAAAAAGAAAAAAAAAGAGTATGGTACCTGTATTAATTTTCTGGTTCTTACCATCCTGCTGTATTTCTGCAGTATGTTAATATCAGGGGCAGCTGGATTATAATGGAAACTCTGTACTATTTTTGCCATTCTTTTCTAAGTCCAAAGTTAGTTCCAGATAAAAAGGTTTTCAAAAACATATTTTTCATAGGAACTGCTTCTAGGTTCCTTCAGATACTTCAATTGGTTCATTTTTAAATCATTCTAATAAGACTTGACATTTATCCTCAATGAACTTTGGCTTATTAATGGAAATCAGTTGCCCGGCATATCATGGTTAGAGCGTCAGACTCGGGAAGACAAGGTTTTGAAGTTCAGTTCTATCACCTGCCAGATGTCTGACCTTGAGAAATTACTTACCTTTTCTGGGCTCTGTCTTCTCATCTTTAAGTGTGGAATGATGATGACAATGATGATGATGGGGAGGAGGAGGAGGAGGAGGAGGAGGAGGAGGAGGAGGAGGAGGCTGCTGATGGTCCTTTTGCTGCTTCATGGGAGAGCTGAGAATATTCGGTTAAGTCCCATTTAACAGGTACTTAGCTGGGACATAGTAAGTGCTTTATACACACTGGCTGTTGCTCCTGATGCTGTTACTGTTCAAATCCCTTTTCCTTTAACTCAGCAATAAAGTGTAAATAATGCACCAAGTCTGCCACAGGGTAAGATGAGCTGTTGTGCTTAAAGCAGCTCCTTGGCACATAGTCATTGCCAAATAAGAGACGTAGTTAACAGTATCATTCAACCAGCCAGCCAGCCATTCTTCTTTGCATCCATCCATTCATCCGCCTAAAAGCCCATTCAGTGTTTGGGGGAGTCTCCTATGTACTAGAGATTGGCAGGTCTTTAATGTGCGAAGCATGGCTATGACTCTGAACAGGCAGAGCGATGCTAACAGCACGTGCCTTCTGTGTGATTAGCACGTTACAGTCCGTGAAAAGCTTTTCAATGCATTATTTCCTTATGTACCTCCAGACGCATTGGCTGTGATCACTCTCTACTAACGTGGAGGATGAAAATGAGTATCGAGAGGTTATGCCCCGTCCTTGCTTATGTGACTCGGCAGGGGGTTGACCGACTTTCTGTGTAAAGGGCTCCGTGGTCAGTGTGTTAGCTTTGCGGGCTGGACGGTCTCCGTTGATGCTATTCTCCCCTGAGACGACAGCCACAGACAACAGGTGAACAGATGCATGCCACGTGCTCCAGCACAACTTCACCTACAGAAAGAGGAAGTGCCCAGATTTGCGAGCCCTTGCACTCATCATGGGCGCAGCAGTTACTCGATTTTAGATGCCTGACTCCAAACCCAGATGTTTCATGAAGTTCAGCTGCACCATTTCAGCACAGGTATTAGGCAGCAACGTGCATCCACGGCTTCGCTCCCCAGAAATGATCCATCTGGTCCCTCTTGCTGTATCCTTCTTGTCATCAAGCAATGTTTTTTTTAAACACTCAGCAGAAATCTCTCACTTTGCTTCTTGGTCTTGTTGCCTTTTTTCAAAAGATGTGAAGGGGAGCTCTTCTCGTGGAGCCCCTGTAACTCTGAGTGACCACTGATTTCTTTCCTGATTGTCACACACCTTCTTTTATTTATTTTTTGAAAGATTTATTTATTTATTTGAGAAAGAGAGTGTGTGCATTCTAGCGGGTGGAGGAGCAGAGGAAGAGAGTCTACAAAAAGACTCCCATGACTGGGGTGCCAGACTCGGGGTTCTGACCTCGCCACCCTGAAATCATGACCTGAGCTAAAACCAGGAGTTGGATGCTCAACAGACTGAGCCCCCGCAGGTGCCCCATACACCCTCTTTTAGAAGACTGCATTCTAGAAATGATCTTTTTTGAAGGGGGATCAGCCTAGATACCAATTGGTAGTTTCTAAACTTTTTCCTTTGACTTTGAAAATAGAAAAATAAACATTCTGAAATGTTCTTAAAAATAAGTACATTTTCCTGCTTTAAATATGGACACCCCCCCCCCCCGACTTGTCATGACTCCCTGGTGATTGCCAACAATGCCTTCACCATCCCACCTGAAGTCCATTTATTACTTCAGGGTGTAATTTATTGTTGAGACTTGGATTTAGGCAAAGAAGCTTGCTGATCTCCTTTGTATTCTCTTCACTTATCTTGGGCTTCGTGTTTTCCTCTTTTTTTCAATTTGGAGAGCATTTGCCTTGATAGCAAAGGGACAAGTGATACAGGAATTGAATGAACCCGCTTTTTCCTTGGCTTCTATACTAGCATGACGTCATCTGAATCAAGCAGTAAGTCAGTTCCTTCCTTTTTCTTATCTGACTCTGAACAGAGTCATAACCTGCTACCCTGTAGATTTCACCAGGCTTTGTAAGCCATGGCTTACCCTGGACTTTCTGACACTGTTTTTGCAGATTTGTTTCTTTCTTCCTTGATCATTTGTCTTTCCTTCCACACACCCTGTTGCTCATTGGTCTCATTTAATTACAGAACCAAAGAAAATTCATGAATGGAATGATGGATAGTGCTGTTTTGCTGAAACATTTGCTAGCCCTGGACCTTGACTGTGGCCTTCTCTGGTCTTTTCTGTGAGGAGTAGGTTCTTTTGCATTTGGTTGCCTTGTACAGCCTTGTGATGGAAGATGACTGTCTTTTCAATTTCTACCCTTCAAGCTACATACTTTTTGTTAGTTTCATGTGTGAATACATCATTCGTTTTTTTACCTTACTTGTGGTAGGAATATCCCATTAAGTCTACCTCTGTTCTTTTTGTATTAGTTTTTTTTAATTTATTTTATTTTTTCAGTGTTCCAAGATTCATTGTTTATGCCCCACACCCAGTGCTCCATGCAATACGTGCCCTCAGTACCCACCACCAGGCTCTCCCATCCCCCTTCCCCCTCCCCCCGTCCAAGACCCTCTTTATATTAGCTTTTAATAAGGCCATCATGAATGAAAGTACAAAGATGACTCTGGACCACATGGCACTATTTGATAAGAAGTTCTTTATTAATACATCTGGAATACCCTTGATGTTCATTTTAGAAATAAAAAGTTTAAGGGTATTTATTAAAATTTTGTGGTCCATAAAAAGAGGACTTTGGACCCTGAGGAAATCCTGACTCTCTATTTACTGTTATACTTAAGGACTCTTGGCTGAGACAACCAGATCCTCTTGACTTTTTCTATAGCCGTTTGCTCCCCAAAAGATCCTCTTTCCTCTTCTAGACATTCTTGAACTGGACATGACTGCTTACATTCCCACATTCTTTCATTTTCTTTGCTGAGTTGTAAAGTGGTCAGGATCTCATTGCCAGAGTCTCTGCTTTTCTCATTGCTCTTTTCTGGAATTAAGAATTGAGTATGTGTGTTGGTTGTGTGGTGGGTGCTCCATGCAGTACGTGCCCTCAGTACCCACCACCAGGTGCTCCCTCTCACCTCAGACTCATGCTTCCCGAAAAGGCCCACATGTGACTGCTTAGCCCTGTGATAGGAGCCCATATGTCTTTGAAGCCTCATGAGAAATCTCAGGTAACCACAGTGGGACCTTGTCTGCTGCCTGGGGTTGACCGTTGCCATGCCATGCCTACCATTTGCAAGAGGGTGCTGAATCCTCCCTCTCAACTGGTAATTTTTTCCTTCCATGAGAAGAACCTTAAAGCATTTATTAGCTCTAGTTCCTTCCTTCTTCCCTTCCTTCTTTCCTTCCTTCCTTCCTCCCTCCCTCCCTCCCTTCCTCCCTTCCTCCCTCTCTCCCTCTCTTCTTCCCTCCTTCCCTCCCTCCGGAGGCTCCCTTCCTTCCTTTCTTCCTTCCTTTCCTTCAAATAAGACATTTTATTTCTTTAATTAATTGTTATTTTTTTCCATAACCCAGCCACCCTATCCTTCCCCTGACCCCCTAGCAACCCTCAGTTTGTTTCCTGAGAGTAAGAATCTCTTATGGTTTGTCTCCCTCCCCAGTACTATCTTGTTTCGTTTTTTTCCTTCTCTACGGCCCACCACCCCCACCCTGCCTCTCAAATTCCTCATGTCAGAGTAATCATATGATACTTATCTTTCTCTTATTGACTTATTTCACTCAGCATAATACCCTTCAGTTCCATCCACGTCATTGCAAATGGTAGGATTTCTTTCTTTTGGATGGCTGCATAGTATTCTTCTATGTGGGTGTGTGTGCCACATCTTCTTTATCCATTCATCTGTTGATGGACATCTAGGTTCTTTCCATAGTTTGGCTATTGTGGACATTGCTACTATAAATATTTGGGTTCATGTGCCCCTTCAGATCACTACATTTGTACCTTTAGGGTAAATACCCAGTAGTGCGATTGCTGGGTCATAGGGTAGCTCCAGTTTCTGACGCTGAGTTCCTTCTTGGCTTGAATTTGATTCACCATTCATCATTCTATGCAGCAGCCTTTCAAGATGGGTTTTATTAACTGTTCACATTCTTAACAAAAGTTATCTCCTGTTTTCCTCCATGATCTATCTTCTACTGTGTCCAGAAACACTTCTCCCTTCTAATCAGTTGGGGCACAGAGAAAATCCCTCATGGCCTGTCATCTGTCACTTTAAAGGCACTAACTGGCATGTCCCACATGGACAATCCTCAGACTCTGGAAAGAAGACACTTAACTCACTGTATTACCACCATGGCAATGAAAATAGCCCCTTGCGTTCAGACTCAGCTGGTGCTTGACTGATCTGGAGTCCTTTATCAGGGCACCTAATTCCTACAGGAGCCCTGACATGCGGACTTCCCCTCTGCCACTGCTGCTTATATGGTTTCCTTTTTACCCTTCCTTTATCACAGCCTGGTAGTAGGCAGTTTCATGATGTCTGTTTTTTTAAGATTTATTTATTTATTTATTTGTTGGTTTATTTGTATGAGAGAGAGAAAGAGGAAGGGAGAAATGGGGGTAGAGGAGCAGAGAGAGAGAGGGAGAGAGAGAATCTCAAGCAGACTCCCTGCTGAGCACAGAGCTGGACATGGGGCTTGATCTCAAGACCCTGAGACCATGACCTAAGCTGAAACCAAGAGTTAAGAGCTTAACCCACTGAGCCACCCGGGTGCCCCTCTGATGTCTACCTTTTCCTCTAGCTTCCCTCCATTCTTTCCTGTTCTTTCTCCTCTTTGCCTCAGTCATTTTCTGGTTACTCACCAGTCCTGATTTATACAAAATAATATCAGTTCTATTTTTAAAAGGACCACACAAGCATCGGCTCTGACCTAATCTGTCCCAGAGCATCTCACTCAGTCCCTGCAGCTGTTGACCTTATCTTTTGTCTCCTCGTTATCTCTGGTCTGATCTGGGCTCCTGTTTGGGTACCCTTGGGGCCCAGTTATCCTGAGTGAAGATCGTACATCCTTTCCAGGACTGGTTGTTTGGGAAATTAGGAATGTGGGTATGTTTTCAAAGTTTTGCCTGGGAATTGTGTCTGTAATTAGTCTGCCTTTGATGTAACATTTGGCTTCTCTAACTTCTGTATTTAACCTCTGGATGGTACTCTCCTGACAGAAACTGCTGGATTCATCAAAATTCTCTTCCCCCTTAGCTGACTTAAAAAATGTTCCTCTCCCAAGATCAATCATGATCCTGAAACCAGCTTTGCCAATCTAGAGGCCAGAAGAGAGATTTATGTGATCTGTCTGGGGCTGGTTGTGGGGCGGTCAGGCAAGAAAGATAAAATCATGACCTTTTTGGTTGGTACAAAGTCTGCTTTTTATTGTTCAGATCCAGTCATTAGCCCAAATTGCCTTTGATTAATGCCAAACAATTAGTTTCAGTTTTGGCTCCCACATCAAAAATGTCTTCAACCATAAAAGAAGGACAAATAAATTATTTTTAATAAGGTTGCTATATTCGTCCTTAATTTGGCACAAACAGTCTAATACGTTCTCTAAAATTACATTTTCTGGGATGCTGGGTAGCTCAGTCAGTTAAGCATCTGCCTTCGGCTCAGGTCGTGATCCCAGGGTCTGGGATTGAGTCCTGCTTGGGGCTCCCTGCTCAGTGGGGGGCCTGCTCCTCCCTCTCCCTCCCACTCCCATTCATGTTCTCTCTCTGTCACTCGCACATGTGCACTCTGTCTCTCAAATATATAAAATCTTAAAAAAAAGAAAAAATAAAATTACATTTTCTAAATGATGATAGAACCAACATTTATCACATAATTAGTGATAGCATTCTAAGAGATGTAATTGTGAAAGAACTCCTATGGGATCTCTTCCTAAAGGAGGCAAGCAGGAATCGAGCTGGTATTCCAAAAAGTACTGTAATGGAACTTTTTCCTAAATCATGAGAAATTGTTCTGGCTGTACTGAAGTGCTTCATCTTAGTGAATTCAATAACTTTTCTGGTTGTGTTATTTATAAAATGACTTTTGCTTATAGATATTCAAATATATGCAGTTGGTTATAATCTTGGAGAAAATAGAAGGGGAAGAAAAATGTACCTGAGTCATTAGTATGGAGAATTATCTCAAACACAATAGATTTTCTCCATGACAAATCACACAAAATCTCCATAGCAACTTCACATAATTATGCATTAGATTTCAGCTTAGTAACAAAACTATACTCAGCAGAACTTGTAAAGACTAGTGATATACAGTGGCATGGATGTGTGGGTAGACAGCACACGGGAATATTGAAGGGGGCAGTTCTAAGATGTGAAAAATGCACAAAGGACAAAAAAGATTGCGTGCTTTGTGCTTTGGAGAATACTGATTCAGTCATCGCATTGTCAGGAAATTGGAGACTGGGGGCCACAATGTTTATTAGTAATAGGAGGATCTCGCTAGAACCACCATTGTTTAAAGGATTGTTAGCATTTCTGTTACATTTTTTTCTGGGTTTATCACCACTGTGAGAAAATCTCTCTAGGCAATATGTTGACATGCTAGATCGACATAGATGGTTTTATAATTATTTTTTGAATTTATAAAACTTTCTTGAGCTCTTAAATTAAAAAAAAAAAAGCTATAGAAGCACTCCAGATATGCAAATAACATCAAGTTTAGTTACTACAAACATAACTGAGATGCTTTCATACAAATATTCCTTGCAATGTAAATAATGATTTTTCACAAGTGTTAACAGACATCATTAACGCATACTTGTGTGTCTTTCCCACCTGAGTCCTCAGTATAACATTGTTTACAAATTGTTCAGTGTCAGTAATAGAGCTTTTGTTAACTCCCATTTATAAAACGTTGTTGCCTTATATGAAATACATTAGTAGTTTAATTAATCAATTTATGTAAAAAAAAAAAAGGATGATAATTACTGGAAACTCCTAGGCTATAATAGAACATTGAAAGATCAGTCAGTGTTGATGGGGAAGAAAAAGAGCATGTCACCTACTCAGTTTGGTGCAGTTCATATTAATTTCACTGGCTCTGACTTCACAGTGGATGCTAGAAACCAAAAGATGATTTTAAAAGTTGTGGAATGGGAGTATGGAGAATGTAGAGCCAGAAACAGACATGTATTTAGTTAATTTCATTGTAACTGAACAAATACTGAGAAAGGCTCCAGGCTTATATTGGGCTATAACTGAAGGGCATGGAACCAAGAATCCTTTAGAAGAGACTTGATGCATCTTAAAGGCAAAACTGTCACCAAGATCAAGAAAGGGAAGGTCAGCATGCCACACCACAGAAAGGGTATGAGCAAATACCCAGAGGTGAGAACAAAGGCAGTATGTCCAGCGAGGGTAACAACTACCACTTTGGTGTGACTGGAGCTTAAGGCCAGGGGTGGAGGGAAATGAAATGGGCTTGGATCTGGAGGAGGGATACTATTCAAGTTAGGCCTTTTATGACAAGCAAATGACCATAGACCATTGCTCTTAAAAAGACAGGAGCTCCTGCAGTACTGATGTGTTTTGAGCAAGCTAGTGACATGACTCAGTTTGCATTTTAGACAGATGCCAACTCCATTCTGGAGAGTGGAATGCGGGGGAGGCAACACGAAACACAAAAAGATTGATCAAGAGGTCATTTTTGAAGCACAGATTTTTCCAGGGATCGAACCCCTTTGTCTTAAGTATCACGATCAAGGACAAGCTGGATGAGCTGAGGCCCATTTGTGCCCCCTCTACCCATGAAGATCGTTACTTAAATTATTTTGAGGGTGATATTAGCTATGTCCTGCTAACATGAAAATGCTAATTAAATCACTTTAATATTTTATTATAGAACTGTTTTCATTTGTAGGATAGATTTAGTCCATTTCTCTTCTTTGAAGCAGAATATCTAAGTGATTGTGAACACTTAAGAGTTTATTTTATTTTGAAGGCTATAAGAAAAATGTATTTTCACTTATGTCTCTGTGTGTGTATGTGTGTATGTGTGTGTGTGTGTGTGTGTGTGTGTGTGTGTGTGTGTATCCCCCAACTATTAGGAAGAAATGTTAGGTGACTGTAGTTTGAGAAGAATTGACAAGACATAGTACAACATCTAGGGGAGGAAAAGCATGTGCTCATTTTTTCATCTGTCTGTCAACCTTTTCTTTTAAGGTGGAATTCTTCATGAATTTATGTGTCATCCTAGTGCAGGGGCCACGCAAATCTTGTCTCCATCATTCTAATTTTAGGCTATGTGCCGCCGGAGGCAGCACTCTGTCAAGCATTTTTGAGAGCTTACTAGGTGACAAGAACTGTTCTGAGCAAGAGTAAAGCAGTCACGTGCAAAGCAACCAGGAACCTTGCCCGTATAGAAATTGCAATCTAGCAAATATGTCCCATAATGCCATTTATGCAGGTCTTACTTTTCAGGTTGATCAAGACTCTCAGTTTCTTGTCATTTTCCAGCTGTGTCCTTGAATCCTGTGAGAAGAAACTCTGACAATGAACATAGATTTCCAGACTCCCTATTTTCTAATAGCATAAAGGTCTCCCTACCTCTTTAAGTTTAACACAAATACGAAATCTCCTGTTATCCTTAAGCTGTAATTTAAAAAGTGTAATAGACTCGAACCTCAGTCATAAAATTTTAGGTGTTTCCCAAGAAGTATAAATATTTAGTTTTGACTCCTGGACGAATGACTTCCTAGTCTGTGGGAAACAGGGCTTTCTCCAAATTTCAAGAGAAGTAATTAAATTCCCAAATGTGCAGTAATGTCTTGATCTGGTGATACAGCCCTGAGATGTCCTCACCTACATCCTTTCCTTTAGTTCCCGTTCAGCTATATGATCCTTTGATTCTGGGAGTTCAGTGCACTGGCCAGAAAATCAGAGCTCTGTCATTCCATCTATTACACTGGGCTTTCCCATATTCCTTTGACAGCTCTAGGCAAGGGCAGCAGAGCTGCAGGGAAAGTGGTAGAAATGGTGATGAAATGCTCTACTTGATTCCTTCCTTACGTAGTATTCATCTCATATTGCTAACTCTGCACACATAGGGACAAAATATGCACCATCCAGTTTTTTAAAATCGTTGTTCCCTGGGACACTGTAGTGGCTCAGTCAGTTAAGTCAGCTGACCTGCCTTCAGCTCAGGTCGTGATCCCCGGGATCATGGGATGGAGTCCCACATCAGGCTTCCTGCTCAGCGGGGAGTCTCCTTCTCCCTCTGCCTGCCATTCCTCCTGCTTGTGCTCTCTCTCTGTCAAAGAAATAAAAAAAATATTTTAAAAAGTTGTTCCCTAGCACCATGAGAGGTGGCTAATAAAAATACAAGGCACCAATCTGAGATGGGATTTGAGATATAAAGATATTGCTCCTTCAAATACAAAAAACAGACTCGTAGCTTTTACCATGGTATTTTTGCTCAGAGATCGTATTCAAAGAACATAGATTTTTTTTTTAAAAAAGAAAATGCAAATATGTGGCCATAAAATGACTATACTGTGTGCAATGTTTATGGATGTTCTCTGTTTTGCTAGGTTGGATTTAAGGAACATTGGAAACTCTGGACTCCAAGGTGTCCTAATTTGTTTTCAGGTGTATGAATATTATAAGAAATGGATTGAAGGGATGTCAAGGTCAGAAGCAAAAACAAAACAAAAAACCAACCCAAAATTTGGTAATAAGTAATCTCAGGACTGTAAAATCTCTTAACTCAACAACACAACTCAGAATGCAAACCCCAAATCTGCTATCGTGGTGAGAAAAGCAAATATTTCCAGCTGTATCTAAACATCTTGAGAGCAAAAACTCAAGGAAAGAATTGGCTCTTGTATGTGATATTACCATCACCAGTCTTGAGAAGTTCTGTCTGTCAATATGAATCATAATAAGATGATTTGTGAGTAGATGGATGCAGAACTTTTTATTCACATTTCTGTACATTTTATTTGCATATAAAGTGGCACATTTGTACTCAAAAATAACTAGCCCTGGAGGAATGATATTTAATAGGAGAATATAATTATCCCAGTCAGGCCATAAACATTTTCTTTAGGACCATGACTACGGTTTAAGATAGCCTCATAATGACTCTTGTAAAATACCACACTCTTACCAAATTGAGACTGAGAAAAAAATTTAAGCTACAAAAATATTATGATTTGATTTCATTTGAATAAAATATCTGTTTTTACTTATCCACAGTTTTAGGAGTGATACCCATAAAGGTCAATGAGCTATTAAATGTTTAATTTTGATTCCGTGTGAAGACCTTAAACAATTATTTTAAGTACAAATGTTAAGAAGTGTAAATATTTTATTGTATACCATGCTAACCACCCAGAATCATTTTATGTTTCATCTCGGATAATGACATTATTATAGAAGCTAGATAAAATATATGTAGTTAATACTTCTGGTCATTTAAAGTCAACTATTCAGGATGTCTGATCATATGCCTTATCTTCATTGGTTCTCTTTTGACCAAGCATTGTTTTTTGAAGATTTTAGGACATGTGGCCTATATAGCTATAATGTCTCAATATTTTAGAAGTTAGATATATATATATATATTCTTGCACACAAACTGGAAAAACAAGAAGCTAACTTATTTTGTGTGCCCTTCTACTGTTGATAGAAGTATTCTGTTAGGAATCAGAAGACTTGCACCATCACATCGATTTTAGCATTAACAAGCCAGGTGACAATTCAGTTATCTTCTATAGAAATTTCTTCTCTATTAGTTGATGTATCAGACCGACTTCTGGGAATTCCCTAGGCCAGAACTGCTGGAACAGGTAATAGAGGAAGCCTGAGGTTAAGTACTACACACTGAACATAGGAAAGAATTGAGAAGTCAGTGAGCGGTGAGAGCAGTCATAGCAAATGTCCTGGTGTTACCATGTCTGCCCAAGTCTCAGAGCAGCTGTGCTCACAAGTCCGGAGACGGGACTGATATGGGATACCCGGGCTAGCAAATCTGTTACGTTGCCTTCCGGCCTCGAGACTATGGGAATGTCTCCTCCCTTAGGCTATCAAGTACTATCCCAGTTTGTTCCTTCTGCAAGTACTTCATACTTTTGCTGATAGAAGTACATAATGCACGCTTCATATTTGTAGGCTGATTTTATAAGGTCTCAATACCACAGCTCTTGGATAGTTTTCATATCAAAGTTCAGTTCCCTCGAGATTGTGAATAACTGAATTCTATTTGAGAATCCGGTGTCCTTGGCTTGCTCCAAGTTAGTTTGAATACAGCCCAAACTTTCTTTCTAAGGCCGGTGCACCCAGAGCCTTGGCTCGGTGCTGAGCTTCTAGCAAGACAAGCTTGTTTGGCAAAAACCGGTGGAGTCATAAGACTTTAAATATTTCTCTTTTGGCTTGTATTTTGCCAACATCTGGACAATGAATATGGAGACCGTTTCTCAGCATATGTTCTTCTGGAAATCCCATACATATTGACAAAGGGAAATTAATTTGGCTACTATAAAAATGGCCTCATTTTGGTCCCTAGGCCGGTGGGATTTCTGGCTGGCGTCTTCTGCATCGAACATCTCCCTGAGTTGGGGCAACCCACATAAAGCACTGGTGGGCCTGCTAGATCAGATCACGGTCTCAGTGTGAACACTTGCTTCCCTTTATATGGGTAGAGAGCACCCACTCTTAGCCTTCTACACTCAGCCATTCAACAGCCCCAAAGTGGTGACGCAGGCACTGCCATTACCAAGCCACTATCAGCATCCCTGCAGAGGCTGGGACAGCAGCTGCTGTCCCTTAGCCAGCCCTCAGCATGTGCTCAGGTGTGCCTTCAGCCTCCTCCTCTTCCTAGACCCCTGCCCAACACACTCTTGACACAGGTTTGGTGTTTTTTCTGTGCCTCATAACTTACATCATATTGTGTCTGGGATAGCTCTTGCCTTGAGAGCTGTGGTCCCTCATTCGTTCATTGACTAGCTTGTGTATTCATTCAGAATATATCACTGAGCACCTAATACAGGTCGTGCCCAGTGATAGATGCTAGGGAGAGAGCAGGGACAGAGCAGACAAAACTCCCTGCCATCTTGGACTTGCCATTCTCATGGGGAAGACGTATTAGAAAGAAAACAAAGAAGCAAAAAGTATAGAAAGTGGTAAGTGCTGTGAGGAAATAAAAGCAGGGAGCATATAGAGTGTTGAGCTTGTGACTTTAAGTAAGGTGTTTGGGGAAGACTCTCCTTGGAGAAAAGAGCTGAAAGAGGGAGGAAGGAGCCAGAGGGAAGGCAAGAGAAGACAGAGGCTTCATGAAGCATGTCATACTTTACTCCACGGGGTCCCAGGAAGCCGTGAAGGTTTGAGCAGGAGAATGAGCTGATGGGACTTGCAGTTTAATGGTGTCACTCTGGCTGCTGTGCAGGGCAAGGGCAGAGGCAGAGGCAGGGAGACCTGTTTGGAGGCCAATGCAGTCATCCAGGTAGATGAGGATGGTGGGGGGAAGCAGGTGGGTGGGCAGCAGCAGGGTTCTGCCCGTATTTTAAAGAGGAAGTGACCAGCCATCCTGATGGCTTTGGTGTGTGGTGGAGAGAAGGGAAGAGTCAAAGAAGATTCCAAGTCTGGCCCAGGGTTGGATGGCCAAGGATAGCCTCGCATGTCTGAAGTGGTGGAGACCAAAAAGGAGCAGATGTTGGGGAGACAGCACCAGGTGAGGAGCATTAGGTCTTCCCTGCATGTCTTCTATGAAACAAGGAAATCATCTTAGACACGGGGGAATGATAGACTTAAAACAACTGTATATCAGAGTTCACATTCACTTAATACCTGACTATTAAGCACTGTACACTTTTTCATTCAACCTTCACAAAAGTGTTGACTCTTATTAATTATAATAATTATTATTGTATACTTAATGATTGTTCTAATTATATAATGTCACATTATTATAATAATTTTAGTTGTCATTATAGAGTAGATGACTTCCGTGTCATTATTACTACTACTGCTTTTTACAGATGAAAAAGAATTTAAGGCTCTAAGAAGGAAAATTGTTTGCATAAAGTTCCTCAGCTTATGAACACTAAGTTTTAAACTTGGGTCTGTCTCATTCCAAAGTTGGGTTTTTTTTTAATGACTAAATGAGCCTCATGGGCAACAACCTACAAAGGTAATATAAGAAATTTTTGCTTCTGCTTTTTCCTGAAGCCATTAACCACTTCGTTTCTGTTGATCATGAAGCTGCAGATTGAGCTTTTATTCATTCAGTCCTCAGCTACAAAGTAATCATCTCCCATACAGCAAGCTGCTGCTGCTTCTGGGGATGTGATATTGTACACGTATACCCCCTGCCTTCTTACAGCTTATTCTATTTGTAGAAACAGAGTAAAATTATCACTGTGAAACAGTTCAAAGGAGAGGTCCAGGGCATGGTGAGAACATTTATTAGAGAAATGTGACCTAGTCTGGGGATGGAATGATGATTTCGCTAAGCTGAGCCAGGCAAATGAGGGTGGGAAGGGAAAGGGTTTCATGCAGAAAGAACAGGTGCAAGGGCCCTGTGGTAGGAAGAAACATTGCACATCCTGCATCCTATCCTAGGAACTTCACGAAGGTCTGTGTCACAGGGGCTCAGGAGCCAGAAATGGAAAGGAAGAAGACAAAAGCTGGAAGTCTCCACAGGCCAACCAGACACAGAACTCTGAGTGGCTTGACCACATAGTTTCTCATCCAAACGGCCATACTTTTGAGTGCACTAAAATGTTAAATAGGATAGTTTGTTGGCACTATATGTGTGAACTAGGTCTGTCCTGGCCAAACTGAATGATAAACCCACTATTTATGGGCCAATTAAAGAATTTTAGTCCTTATTGTAAGAGTCTATGGGAAGCCAGTAATAAGTTTAGCAAAGAGGGGAGAGTTGGCATGATCAGGTTTGAATTTTTAAAGGATCACTCCAAATTTAGTGAATACTGACCATCATTTATTTTCTAGATATTGTGTTTTATGTGTTTTTTGTGTGTTGTGTTGTGTGTATGGTTACATAAACTGTTATCATTGGGAAAGCTAAATGAAGGGAGCAAGGAACTCTGTTTTTTTTTGTACTTCTTATGAGTTTTAATTTATTTCAAAATGCAAAAAAATCAAACTAACTCTGATTTCTGAGAAGATAAGAGGTAGGCCAGTTGGAAATACAGGATTCAGAGGGGAGCCTAGTTCAGGAAACCATGCAAGAGCCAAGGCAAAACGGTGTGACAGCCCTGGAAATAAGTGAACTGATTCAAGGGATACTTAAAATGCAAAGACAGCAGGTTACTCTCAACTTCTCATCTCCTTATGTTCACTGAGATTTCTACTAGGAGAAATGCAGGCAGGGGACATTGGGGCTGTCGCCTTCTCCCCCTCCTCCTCCCCCTCCTCCTCCTCCTCCTCCTTCCTCCTTCCTCTTTCTTCTTCTTCCTCCTCCTCCTTTTCCTCCTCCTCCTTCTCCTTCTTCTTCTCCTCCATCTCCCCCTTCCTTCTTCTTTCTTCCTTCTTCTTTCTCCTTCTCCTCCTCCTCCTCCTTCTTTTCTTCTTCTTAAAAAATTTTTTTTATTTGAGAGAAAGTGGAAGAGAAAGAATGAGAGAACACAAGCAGGGGGAGGGAGAAGCAGACTCCAATCCTGAAAAATGTCTAACAAGAAGTATTTTGATATTTACTTATGTTTTTATTTGCTTGCATATCTTTGGAGATTTTCTAAACTTTAGCTCTTCTTTGTTACATGTCTTCTTATTTCTCATAAGTCCCTTCCAGTTGAGCAGGAGGTTACAGTCTTGCTAAGGTGACTCACCTTTGCCAGATACTGAACTTCATTCATTAACCATCATCAAGAGATTGTTGTCTGCACTGTACTTTTTACAGGATGAGAGTATCAGGAGTCAGGAAGAGAAAGAAGTGTCTTTGCGTTTAGCAATCTCTGGGCCAGCACTTCCCGTGATCAAGACAATACAAATTGCAGTTCAATCACAATGTCCTCAGTGGCAGTGCTGGGCTTTTGGGAAGGCGGGGAAGTGACTGGTATTGGCACAGCATGGCTGGAGCGTTGTTCTTCAACGTTTCCGGGAACTGCTTCCACCCCAAACCATGAAATACAGATTTTGTGTTTTGTCGCACTAGGTAGGTTAATAAAATAAATGGATTGGGATTTAGATACTGGGATGATTTATAAATGGTATTCTCCAAATAAGACTTTATATAGGAATGGGCCCCTGCTTACCAAATAGTTATATTCTAGAAGGCACTTGTTTGAAACTTGGAATGGATTTATTTCAGCTTTATTGAGGCATAGTTGGCAAATACAAATTGTGTGCATGTGTGTGTGCATGTGTGTGTGTGTGTCTGTGTGTGTGTTTGTGTGTCCGTGTACGCACTAGAGATCTACCTTGTTAACAAGTTTCAAGGAAATCCTACCAGTTGCAACAACCTACATGAACTGGAAGACATTATGCTAGGTAAATTCAGTCAGACACAAGGGCACCTGGGTGGCTCAGTCAGTTAAGGTTCTGACTCTTAATTTTGGCTCTGGTCATGATCTCAGGGTTGTGTGGTCAAGCCCTGCGTCTGGCTCTGCCCTGGACATTGAGCCTGCTTAAGATTCTCTCTGTCCCTTTCCATTTGCCACTTACCTCTCTCTGTCCTTCTCTTTTAAAAGAGGCAAGATGCAGAAAGACAAACATTGCATGATTCTACTTATATGTAGAACCTTAGAAAGTCAGGCCTCACACCCCTAACTTCCCAAGATTTTCCCAACACCCTTCCTGCCTTCAGTTACTTCACTTCCTTTGTCCCTAGTGATCTTTTTGGTCTACTTCATCTCAACTCCCAGGCCACATGCTGGCCGCCATCAAGTCACAGTGCGATCGTCCTGCCCAGGAGCACATCTTGTGCCCTCCCAGATGACTTTGAAAAGCATCCCCCACTTTATGGAGGACTTCAGTTCTTTGGTTCTACCACTACCTTTTCTTTCCCTTGTTCAATTAAACTTCTTTAAAACTAAAGCCATACCACCTGTCCCTATGACACAGTTGAATTAGAATCACTTGGGGGTGGTACCCAGATGTTTGTATTTTTCAAAGCTCCGTGGTGAATATGATATGTACCCTGGGTTGAGAACCAGCGCTCCATGTTCTGAACATCAAAACACCCAGTTCTCTAGTTGATAGGTAAGAGTTTAGTTTGTTAATAAGTATCCGTATGGGTTTTAAGAGGGTCATTCTGAAGATAGAGTAATCCTTAATAACTATAGCTTCAGGAATATGAATTGTTTAACAAGTGAGAGATTTTTGGTCTATGCTTCACACATCTCCCTGTGACAGGTTGCCTCCTCCCTAGGGGCTCCTTGAAGGCTGAGTCCCTGTCATTCTAAGTCACAGACAGTCGTTCTCAAATGATGCTTCAGTGGCATAATCACTAAGATCATCTGTAGCAGCCAACCTCCAGATCTGTATCTTCCTTCCTGTCCTCTCCTCTGACTTTTATATATCCTGCTGCTTACTTGATGTCTCCACTTGGATGTCAGTAACTCTCACCTAAAATGACCAAAACTGAACTTGTGATTTTCTCTCCACCCCTGCTATTGTCTTGGTGTTCTTCATTTCAGCTAATGGCCCCACATGGTATCTAAGCTTATTATTCACCTGCTAGCTAAGTTTCAGAAATTCTTGAGGCCACCTTTGACTTACCACTTCCTCTCTTATTCAACCCATCAGTGACTTCCGGTAGACTTCCTATCAGTTATATTCTGAATCTGAATGTGTCTTCCAACATCTACATCTGCCACTCCTCTCTGAGCCCTTTCATTCTTACCTGGATACCCTCCTCTGTGGCCACCATGTTTTCACCTTTGCAGGGGGCACTTTTACTACAGTGCACTCTTTCCTATTCTTTCTCCAGCAGCCAGAATGATTCTTTAAGAAGGTAAATCAGGTCACATCACTGCCTGCTCAGAACTCTTCATTGAAGTCCCATCTCTTGCATAAAGAGTTCACATTCTTCCCAGTGCTGACAAAGCCGTAGGTGATCTAGCCCCTGCCTGCCTCTCCTCACACTGTGGTCTCTCTGTTCCCCAGACATACAAGATATATTTCCTGCCTCGGGCCTTTGTGATTATCATTTCTGCCCCACTCCCCCAATTCGTTACTTCATGATTTCATGGTTTCTTTCCTCTTCATTTAGGTCACTGCCCAAATGTCATTAGGCCAAGAATTATTCCAACCACTTGCCTAAAATATCCACTCTTTCCTCCAGTATCTGGCTGCTTAACATGATTTGTTTCTTTAGATCATGTCCAGGCATGAGTTAGAGGGGGCTTATCCAGCTGCTCTGTAGTTCTGACCATACACATCACATTGTCACATTGATTGTGACATCGCATTGGTACTTTGAGATTGTCCCAGGTGAGAGCATTTATACTACGGCAAAAGCTACAGATCAGTGCTCCCTCGCCAAAGCTTGTTGGACATTTACATCACTGCTTCTGACTACATGAATGCAGATTATGAACTTGTGTGTTTTGGTCTGTCTCCTCCAATAAAATTTAAGCTCCATGAGCACAGAGACTTAGTAGCACAGAGACATTTTTGCATATGGTCACATTTTAACTGCCTATGATAGTACCTGGATAGAGTTGGCATTTAATCAATGTTTATTGAATAGATCACTGGACAGATGTGTGGTTGAGTGAGTGCATGAATGAATGAGAGTCAGATTTTGGCAGTCTCATTGCAATATTCAGAAATGAAATTTTTCAAAGTGCTGATTTCTTTCTTCTTCCTTATATTTTCCTTAATGATTGGTCTCTTCAATATTTCTCTGCTCTAAACACAGGTACACACAGATTTTCTTTCTCCTTCCTTCCTTCCTTCCTTCCTTCCTTCCTTCCTTCCTTCTTTCCTTAATTCCTCCCTCCCACCCACTTACCCTCCCTCCCTCCTTCTCCTTCCTTCCTTCCTTCCTTCCTTCCTTCCTTTCTTTCTTTCTTTCTTTCTTTCTTTCTTTCTTTCTTTCTTTCTTCTCTTTCCTTCCTTCCTTTTTTTACATGTGATTTTCTTTTGCAGGCATATTATATTTGTCATTTTCTGCTAATAACATTTTTTTTCCTTTTGTGTCTGGCTAAATTAAACATATCAGTATTTTCCAGTCTTGTTCTGGAAACCCAGACAAAGATATGTGATGGCTAATATGTTGCTACTATATCACACTGCATGCTTTGTCTGGTGACATAAGTTGTAAGGCGTGCAGTCATTAGCACAGCACACACGTCAATCACCACACCCGTATCTGCAACGCATGACCTCATATTTGTGTCTCTGAGTTCTACTGAAAAAATCTTCACCTTTAGTACTCTTCAGAAGATGGCATCAAGGGAGTTTACAGCTGGTGAGCCTGCAGCCCACTTTACAGGGTCACTTCTTCCCACCTAGTTTGGGAGATCTTCTCATCTGCCTCCCACTGTTCTGTCATGAAGAGATGGCATGTGTCCTATGGGAACCACTGTGGTGACCTTCTCCGAGCCCGTCAAGTGTGGGCACTAATTAATCACAACAGGATGAAATCTGTCCACACATCCCCAGTGTTCTCAGCCTTCCAAGCCACCTGAACAAAGAACACAGTGACTTCTGGGTGTTTTTGCCTCTGAGCACATTACAGAAATCCTTACCTAAAAGAGGCATAGCCCAGGGATGCCGGAGCTAAATGATTCCACCCAGAGCACTCCCAGCACCACTGGGAAGTGGATGCATGGGCAAATGTTATTGCGCAATAGTCACAAAGCTGTCAGTGACTTTCTAAAGGACAAAATAGCTTTGAGAAATGCATAGTAACAGGAGGCTGGAAGAGGACAACCATCAAAGCTGTCCTGGGCTCTCTGAGTCTGGCTCGCACATCAGGTTCTGGGTGGGACGAGCATGATTAACATGGAAAAAGGTGGGAGGAAGGTTTTTCTCTTGACTCCTCCTAGTTGACCAATTAGGAGGTCACATTCTACTTCATGCCTTTGTGTCCCAGGGGCCACTGTTTATCACAACATGGTTCATGTGTCCACTGCATAAGATCATCTGTGATACTAGCAATAATGTAGGCTCGTGGGTCCCACCCCAGACCCACTGCGTCAGAATCTCAGTAGATGTTGGTTTTCTTCTCCTCTCCATTTCTTTTCCCGGAGGCCCTCAAGAATGTGTTGGCTCATGTTTTATTCTTCTACTCATCGGTCAGTGCTTATAGTGATTAAACTGAAGCTTATGAAATTGCTGATACGTAGCCATGTTTGAGTGGCAGATAAGTGTGGTAGTTCTAAAGAATGTTAAATTCCAGGTCCTGTCTCAGGTGCTGGAAATGCAAAGACAGGAAAAAAAAAAAAAAAAAAAAAAAAAAGTCCTTGACCGCAGGGAGTTCAGATTGTGGGTAGAGAGATACACGGTAAGGGTATCACCCAGGTGGTTGTGTAGTGGGTGCCGTGCTAATGAACAGCTGGTAAGTTTTTGTTTGTTTGTTTATTTTTGTTTTTGTTTTCAGCTGGTATTTTTTTATAAGACATTTGACACACCAGTGTTAAATACAGATTACTTAAAAATCATTTAGATAAATTTTCAGATGATAGATTGCTAACAGGCTATCAAGGGACGTTAGCATGCCACTCCTCCAGCTAGATGTTCAGTAAAGTGATGATTTTCAATGTTGGGTCCCCAAGGATGGGGAGACTAAGAATATCAAGGTCACTTGAAGGTCTCTTTTGAGTTGCATTCTTCTCATCCCAAGGGAGCATCTGCTGTATTACTTTAAAGCAACGGAACCAACCCCCCCACCCCTTAGGAGCACTGCCTGAAGGACTATTTATAAGGAGAGTGAGCCATAGCCTTCAGGTGTGTAGACACAGAAAAAAGAATTGAGAGCTCCCGCTTACTTTCAGAGTGACAAGTCAGAGACAGGTGCTAGCCCTGGCATAGTTGGTCACTTCTTTTTTCTTTTTATTTGACAGAGACAGAGATCACAAGCAGGCAGAGAGGCAGGCAGAGAGAGAAGAGGAAGCAGGCTCCCTGCCGAGCAGAGAGCCTGATACAGGCCTCGACCCAGGACCTCTGAGCTGAAGGCAGAGGCTTAACACACTGAGCTACCAGGCACCCACAGCTGGTCATTTCTTATGTTGTCATATTTTGACATTTGTACAGCCATATGTAGAATGTAAGGAAATATTGATGTTATGGGATTATTGAGTGTGGCTCTAGGAGATAACAAGGATAGCTTCGATCTGATGTTCTTTGTCATTCATTCAGAAGGGGCTGGCAATTCATGGAATTGACAAAGGTAATTGAAAAAAAGAAAAGGAAAGAAAGATGTGCAAAAACCTATGACCACACCTAGAATGGCTCAGAAGAAGCCAGTGACATGGAATGAAATCAAAATAAAACCATTTGGTCATGTTCTTTGGAAAGTCTGGAAACAATGATGTTCCTTGAGGATGTGAGCTGGCCACTGGGACAGAGAAGAAAATGGGAGCTCAGTCAGGCATAAGAAGTAAAATGCTTAGATGTTAGAATGCCTTCTCTTTTTAAAAATAATGCTTGTAGAATCCCACTTAATCCTATCCTTCCACAAAGAAATCTTGTCTGCTCTACCAGTAGGATGCTCACCTCTCTGAACTCTTACTATTTTGATGTGACTCAGCTTATGTCTATTAAGGTCTCTTGTTGTGAGTCATTCATTACCTCTTTCTTGGCTTGGTCAACAAGATCGTAAAACTCTTTGAGGGCAGGTATTATATCTTCCTTGTCTCCACGTTTCCCACATTTTTCGTTAAGGGGTATTTAGAGCTATTTTTGTAAGTCAAAACAATTGCGTTATATTGCATCCAGTGTAATGAGAACAGAGTCTTAATAACTATTTGTAGAATGTAGAGAAAAGAGGAAGAAAAGAAGACCGAGACTCCCAATGTTTAAAATACCATGAGTTGTTTTTTTGGTTTTTTGGTTTTTTGAGTTTCTGTTTTGTTTTGTTTTTTTGTAAAACCTAGTTTAGCCAGAGAAAATGGCTTTTGAGGGGAAATGGGTTCTTTGAACATTCCTTAAGATAAAGAGAACAGGGCCTGTTTCTCATTCCTGAAGTGATAACTAGAATTTATTTTCCTCAATTTAAGCAAGAAATCATTTAACTCCAAGCTGTAAAAAAAATTGCAGTCGACTCCAGATAATTCTGAATAACTTGCTGTTACTATGCTCTAATGTAATTCTCAAATGCTTGACCTTTGCTTCATGTAAAAGCCAGCCTCTGTGTGCATGTCAGTTGTTATAATTAAAAAAAAACATAATAATATGCTTGCCAGGGAATACGTATTTCGGAAAGTTCAGTGTTGATCAAGCGTGTAGGACATCTGGTGGGGATTGGCCTTCTAACCCCAGGAAGCAAAAGTAACCAGAGGATTGCCAACAGTGGTCACTTCATTTGCTTCTGAAACCAAACTTTAAATGTAATTTTACATCTATAGATACAGTTACATCTATAGATTACAGTTATACAGATATATTTTTAAAAATAAGCTCTCCACCCAATGTGTGGGGCTTGAACTCACAACCCAGAGACTAAAAGCTACATGTTCTACTGAGTGAGATAGCCAGCTGCCCCCTGAAAACCAAACATTTAAAACCAAAGACGATGTCCATGTTTCTAGAGCTATAGCTGGTATGATGCCTTTTAAATTGATCCGTTTTCCATAAAACACATAGCCTCCTTATGGGATGGCACAAAATAGGGCAAATATCAGTGAAAGGCAGTTTCAAAAGTAAATGACATTAATGCTTTAAATAACTAGCTATTCTTCCCCAAAGTTAACAGGCATAGCATTTTTCAGTTGCTAATTAGAAACTGAAGAATCACCTTGTCGAAAGACACCATATCTTTTCACTCTGGCTCTAGATTTTCTTAATTATTTCCCCTTACTGATATCAAACAGAAGCCTATCTATCTTAGTAGGAATAAATTAATGGCTACCACTGCGCATATTAACAATGTTTGGTTAGAATATGGCTCCTCCGTCTCTGATCCTAGCAGCCCAGCCCACGTTTTCAATTAGCTCCCCTTCACACAACAGATGAAGATTCTTAAATGTCAGAAGTCATGAAAATCTTCGTTCTTCCTTGTTCCAGAATCCGGGCCTTCAAACACCAAAGCAACCCACTGTTTATGCTTTATTAAAAATAGCTCGGAGGCATGGATTCACAGCCCAAGGGACCTGTTTCATAAAACTCTTTTTTTCTCCCGCAACTTAAACTTGCGTTCTTTTTAAAGATCAAAAGAGAAAACGTTTCATAAACTTCTCATTATTTTTAGAGGAGTCTTTCCTCTGGCAGATTCACTTAAAAAAATGTATACAAGGCAACATTTCTCTCTGTGGCGTAAGTGACTTGAGGGAGGAGAGAGATACAAAATCAATAGTTAAATTCTCAAGATTTTATGTTATATCCGAACTTCCATTTTTTTCTTAACATGGGTCATACAGCAAGGGGAAAGTGGCCTTCCGTGTTGAAGCTCACGCGCCACGGCACGTTTTCTTGGAAAGGAGGAATAGTTGTCTACAGTAACACAGGGATTTCTTGGGTTCTAGTCCTACACCACCAAGTATTTAATACTTCTTTGGCTTCAGCAAATCTCTTATCAGTGCCTCAGCTTTCTTACATGTCAAATAGACCTGATAATCATTGTCTCTGCTGGAATGCTGTAGGAATGAACGTAAGTGATCAGTGACCTGGCAGTAGGATTTAATCTCTTAGAATGAGAGCTGCACTGTGGGACTGGATGCCTTACCTGGTTGCTAGCATATGGGTCAAGGCCTTCTTAGGCTGTGGAGGCTTAGGTAATTTACTCTATTGTGAATGAGCTGGAATGCGGTGGTAGACCATGTGTGTGTGTGTGTTTCTTCCTAACACAATGTCATTATCATTAGTAGTAACCTGGTATGTTTTTATAGGACTTTCGCCTCTTTGAACACTTACTGGTATCCCTGGACCATGACACGTTGTTACCACTTTGGGCAGGACTTCAGTCCTTCACACCGTTAGAAACCAAGTGCCTGGGATGATAAACTGTCATTTTTTTTCCCTAACCAAATTATTAAGTTTAGAAATTTGACTTACAAAAATTTAAGAAACCAATCAGTTTTTCCTTTGATCATGCCCTTCAAATTTTCTGAGAATCTTTACTATTACGTGCTAATATTTAAATCCAGACTGCTTAAAAATTTGATTTGAACATGTATACTTAATAGAATAAATATGTCTAAATGTCTGAATATAACACATGTCATAGCACTTGTTTATAGTCTAAAGAATCAGTTGCTCACTTTGAAGGCGAATTTGTTTAGGCTTATGGGTTGTCTGCTATAGCATGAAATTATCATGAGGGTGCTCCTTCTTTTCCAAGGAGATTGATTATTGGTATAATGAGGATATTAGTTTACGGCAGCTGCCATAATAACATACCACACACTGAGTGGTTTTAAACAGCAGAAATTTATTTTCTCACAGTCCTGGAGGCTGGAAGTCTGCGATTAAGATGGCAGCAGATCTGGTTCCTTCTATAGCCTCTCTCCTCGGCTCGCAAAGGGCCACCTTCTCCTGTGTGTTCACGGGGTTGTCTCTCTGTGCGTACCTGCATCTGATGTTTCTCTCTGTGTTCCAGTCTTCTCTTTGTAGGGGGACACCAGCCATATCGGATTAGGGGCCACTCTAACAACCCCGTTTTAATTCACTCACCCATTTAATTCACTCACCACTCACAGCCCCAAACAATGCGGAAGATTCTACATCGGTCTGGTTTAAACCCATTCCTGTAACAAGGACGTTTAGCAGAGCAGAACTCCAGTTTATCAACCTACATCTTAAAGTTGCCTGGAATTTGGAGCACCCAGGACATGAGAAATCTCAAGCCAGTCAAGCCAGTGAGGACTCTAAGGTTGGAGACATTCCTATGAAGTTCAAAAGGTGCAGCTAAACAGTGACAGAGCTGTTTAAACCCCAGATGTGCTATGTGTGGGCTGAATATGTCCTGTAGAAAATAACACTTGTCCATTGTGGTGATGTATTTGTAAGTTGCATTCTTCGTAACAATAAAATCGGGAGCGGGTGGAGCTGGGAGCAGAGCAGAAAGCATAGGGGCTGAATGACCTGACTTCTGATATAGCTACAAGGGGTTGGCTGCCTTAGGACAGGAGCCCCCGAAGGATCTGACCCTTTTATTTGTCTAGTATTTACTATAACAACCTCATTTATGTGTCTCTACCAGACCCCTAGGCTCCTGGGGCCAAATCAGGGTGACGTTATGTAATGAATGCCTTCACTCCATGAAGCGGTGAGATGCAGTTGGGCATACCGCCGCCAGGCATGGGCCAGCCACATGTCACTTTCAGAGGTGGACCCCATCTTCGCCATTTCGGCAGCAAAAGAAAAGTTGTTACCTAAAAGCCATAACCCTTCATTCTACAAATGAGCTATTTCAAGGCCAGAGCGATGGGGAAACTTAATCCAATATCCCAGTTTATTCTAGAATCAGGACGACTATCTTGTCGCCCTGAGTGCTTTTCCATCTCACTTCAACTCACTGACTCCATTGATCTTCGAAATGATTATTCATGCCTTTACTTCTAACGCATTTTCAGCTTGGGGTTTCATGGGTTTCCCTTGACAATTCACCGTAGTGAAAGGCTAGGTATGGATATTCTCTTCGATTGGAAACATTACAGAGACAGTCATATCAAAGGGCAAAATCGTGATGTTCAATCCTTGTGTTAAAGCATGCTCGCTGACACTGTTGGCACAGGGCAGGGTTAAGGAAAAGAAGAAAGCACTGTCTTTGGCCCAGCAGACCTGGGTTTGAGTCCCAGCCCAGCCACTCGCTTGCTGTTGAATAGAACGCAAATGACATCCCTTGTCTGCACTTGTTTCCTTATCTGTATGAATGCTAACAATAATCGCCTGCCCACATAATGGTAAGGAATCGCAAAAATATATGTGTCATTGAATTTAATGTCAAGTACACCTGAGACATCCAGTAAATGGTATTCATCTCTTCACTGCTTTTCTCTCGAAGCTCTAAGAATTTATGGCTATTTTAGTAGACAGAAGGTGTGATTTTTCAACCATCTCTGTTGGTAGAAGACCTCCACCCCTTTATTCTTGGAATATCAGATATTTAAGACCATAAAATGGAGAAATTCTCTCTACTTCAGTGCTGACAGATATAATAATCAGCAATGTCTTAAGAGCAAAATGCCTTGAAAACCTCCAAATACAATATAAAGTGTCAAATGTGAATCCTGACTAGCCACTCATTTTGCTTTAAGAAATTTATATCCCACTTTTTGTACAAAGATTAGCATAAAAAATCAATTTAAGGAACTGAAATAGAAAATAAAGTATCAGTTCTAATTACTTCACTTAGCAAAGTAATTCTTAAAGATGGCAATAATTTTCATAATAGGCAATTGATTATAATAGTGATGTGAGAAGTGAATAATTATTTAAACCCAGCTTTTAATGGTTTTTTTATGACAACACAGAATATGTAAAAATAAAGATATATATGCACAATCAATATATCATTAGGCTAAAATTTTTATTTGACTTTTTTATGGTTTCTTATTCTATGCATTTTTATGGAGTGAGTGACAGATTTAAAGTGAAGGAGATTTATAGTATAGGTAAAATACATACAGGATTAAGGAGCTTTTCTTTTGGTGATTCCCAGCCCCCAAACACTAGACTGATTTTTAGCTCTCTGCCTACATGAATGATAATATCCACAGTCTTTGCTTATATGTTTTTCCTCAACTAAAGGAAGGGGAAAACGTGTATTTATCCTAACTCGAGCACCAATTAGTGGTCAAATAGGAAGAATTACCAGAAATCTAGGAACCAAGATTTGGGTTATTTTTCTGTTGTGAAGGATGGCTATTTGCTTGTTTGAAATTAAAAAAAAAAAAAACAAAAAAAAGCAAAAAAAAAAAACCACACAAAAAACCCCAAAAAACTGCTTTGATTAGTAGGAGTGGGAAAGGAAGGAACTCTAACACAGTGACTATAGATCAGAGAGCAGATCTCCACTTTTGCCTCCCAGCTCCATTAAGACATCCCACAGATAGGTAACAAGCTAGACACCTTACCTTCCCCCTCGGGCGCCTACATTTGGGTATCTGCCAAATGTGGAGGCCAGTAAGGCTCACCCCATTGGGCCACAGGGAACTTAAGGAAGATAGCTTATGTAAAACACTTAGCACAATGCATGCCATGCAATTAGCACTCAGCAAATGTTTGCCTTTATTAAGGAAGGTAGTGAACAATCACAAGGAAATGAGCATGTGTTGATTTCTATACATCTTGGATTCCCAGCAGAGACCCAGCTCAGCCAGGGTTTAGAGGAGCTGATCCCCCTTCTCAAGATGAAAAATCTAACATCAGTAAGCTCTTTTCTGCCCTGCACCAGTGTGAGGGGCACCCGAATTCAGGAATTCTACTAATTACTTTCTGGCAAAACATCTGGTACTCCACACTTTAATTAGCATGCGGTGCTATTTCTCCTGTGAGATATGCGGCAGTCCTCTTGAAGGGGACAGTTATGAATGGGGAACAGCTTGATAACGAAGCCACATCTACATGCACTCCACCAAAGGAAACTCTTTTTATGTGCAAATGCGGGGAAATCATAACGGGCAGTGTAGAGTGGGGGAAGGAGCATGGACTGGACTTGGGAGCTGGATAGTCCTGGGGTTGATCTTCGCTCTGCCCCTCACTGCCTCTGTGACCTCAGACACGTTATCTAATTCTTGTGAGCAATGACTTATGAAATAGGGGAAATGCTAGCTACTTGCTGCGAGGATTCAATGAAGTAAGATTGTGAGAATCACTGCGCCAATTCACTGCTGAAGAGGGGTGGCGAAGTTTTACAGAGAACCAGCTTTACAAATATTCATTTTCATGCCATCCACTTAAAATCCACATATAGGAGAAATCGTATTAATATAATTCCCATTTTACAGATAAGGAAACTGAGGCACAAAGTGCCTGAAGGGCTTGCCTGAAGATAAAAAGCCAATGGATTATAGAATGAGGCCTGACCCTGAGCCTGGTGACTCCAGCATCCATACTTATTCCACTGAAATAAGACATCTCTGAAGGATGATAACTGGCTTTGTCTCCTTCTCTGCTTCTCCTTCTCATAGTAAATTGGGTCCCTTCTATAGCACTTATCACAATGCCTTGTACTGGATTCACATACACACATGGCTCCCTGGGAGGCTGCAAGATCCTTCCCTGTCTTTGTCAGTTTCTGTTTCACAAGGTCCGCGATGCCGTCCCTTACCAGGTAGGTGAGCCACAAATAGTATAAAAATTGAGGCAAAGGAGATTGGAGAGGTTTTCTCTGATAGGACAGTCTTGTCACATGGTATTTAGCAATGCAGTCTGATTGACTCTCAGGACATTTTCAGACATGATGACGTTAAGTCTTGAAGGAAGATGGAAAGGTAGGAGATTGCCACCACTCCCAATGTTGCTAATTCAGTGCTGTTGAAAGGGTGACAGCACATGACTTACATGGAGAGTAGTTGTAGGAACGAACGGCTATGAAGCATTTCTAGTGACTTCACTTCCACACTGTTCTCATGAAGTTTGTCAAGGCCCTGGCTTTTCCAGTTGTGGGAGGAAGGGGAGAGCTTTGCTTACATATTAAGAGCTGAAAAGACTTCCAACTCACACCGAGGAACTCTACAGTCTGTGCTTTCCCAACCTACTGTGTGCTCATCCATGACCTCTTCAAATTCCAGGACCCAGGTTTTATGTAAAAATAAATAAATATATGACTGTATCTACACACTATCAATCCCCCCTCCCCCTGCTTTTTTTTTTGGTCTAGAATGACTCAAAAATGAATTAGCCACTTGTGGCTTGTAAAACTCTCAGGCCTGTTGGAGCAATAAAAGTTATACTTTCTGCACCAACTCTGGGAAGATTTAAGTCACAGAGGCTTTGTATTCATTCTGCCAGTTAATATTAAAGGACAAGTTAGAGAACCAGTGATGAATTTTAGGCTCATAATGAATTATTCCAAAAAAAGAATGAGTAAGGAGTTCCATTGTTGGGTAATAGAAGCTTTTTTTTTTTTTTTTAACCAGAATTTTCTCTCAACAGGATACCTTTTAGAGAAGTGGTGTCAGGTGGTTTACCACTGTAGTGACGGACTTACTCCTGCGATGCTCAGCCCACAGGTCCTGCATCGACATGCTCTCTGACTCTGAGCATGTCATTTAACCTCTCACCTCGGGTCACCCATCTGTGAAGTGAGAGAAAGGTTCCATTCCTCCCTGAGAAGTAAAACAAAGAAGTAGAAGAAGTACTTAAAATTTTTACTATGAAACACTAGAGGCCAAGGGGTATATTCATGAATACACATTTCTATTTACTTTATCATTAAGCCCCAAATCCTTTAATTTTTTTTTGTTGTTGTTCAATTGAATGCAAAATATTTCTAACATGCTCAGGTCTTAAGCACAGGCATGCCAATAATTCCATCTTTCTGTGCTGACTGGATGATTATTGCCTTAGGGTCAATATTCTAGAAATCCTTTTTCTGTATAAGTCACTGGGAACTTCACCACTCAGTTAACTGGCTCCAGGAAAAGCAACGGCATTCGTTTCTTTGGCTGAAATGAGAATATCCTCTTGAGCATTGATTCTTTCTTCGAAAAGGGGGATATTAGACTCGAATCTGGTTAACGAGGTACCTCAGTTCATTGGATTCTGGTTAATAAGGATGCTTGATAGTGTTTACAAGACAACCTCTTTAGCACAGAGTGGCAAAAGTGCTTTAAAAAAATAATTCAAGAGGAAATGTTACATTGAACATGTTCTGTCAGGGCACTTGGCCCTTGAGCTTAGAAGTAATTAAGGTGTCCCCATAGATGCAAAGCTCTGAGGTAATGCTCTGAGGTTTCCCTGAAGGCACACTTCTTTATCACTTGGAACCGCCTTTCTTGACTATTCGGAAATGGCTGAGTTAGACGGCATTCGGCATATGTGACACATACGTGAGCTAAATATAGCTGCCTGGGGAAGGAGACTAATTCCTGACGATTGTGTAAATAGCCTCCACTCCTACCATCTGAGAAACCACCCCACCTCCACTCCCGGCCACTGTTCTCAAACCAAGGGAGCAGGAAAAGGAAGTCAGTGTGTTCTCTTCCCAGCCATTGTTTGTCAGCCTGCGTGTGGGAACGTGGCGTGCTCCCTTCCTAACTACTGGATGGGTACTCTTTCTGGCCGTCACCCATACTGTCAGGTGACATCGACCTGCAGCCCAGTCGCCATCGCTAAGCCTCAGCCACTTAAACCAGGTTCTAGCTCGGCTGTTCATGCACTTAAGTGGAAAAGCGGTACCCAAGTCAGCCCCAAGATTTAACGAGGACACAGTAATTGCTTTCCTTCAACCGCAGGTGATGCATTTGCCATCATGGAGTAAACACGCTGCTGTTCTCAGTCCTAACAGGAGCGACGGGAGAGAAACTCAGGAGGAAATAGAAAATGTCAAAGAGCTCAGGGTTGGAAATTGCATTTTGTAGATGCCATTAAGTTCTGTCAGGAGAGAAGATGAAAATGCTAATTGACAGATTTAGTTATGTTTTATTGTCTGTGAGCCGCTGAGTAAGTCATCAGATGATGCTGTTTAATCATTAATGTAAAACTTTGGAGAAATTCGTCAGGTGTTGGCTCTTCATCTTATACCCTCTCCACAAAGGTGTCTTAAACTACTCTACCCTGGCAGCAAGGAGAAGAGAAGGAGCATAAATATTTATATTCAGCCCCAGAACTGATAAAAGTTAATCTGTGCAGCAAAAGAATGTTAATTATGGTGTAAAAAATTTAGTATCAGTCAAGGACAACTAGGATATCTCTTATAGTTCACTTAAAACTACATGCACACATTCACTGACACACACACATTCATCCAGAGTTTCTTCCCTTGTAAACTGAGTCATAGTGCATGGCGCGTTGGTGTGTGTACGTCTGTGTGTATGCATGTATGTATGAATTAAATTAATATATGTTCACTGTACAGAGAATTGCTCCATATTTTTTAGCCGTGAATGCTATATGATGCAGGAAGGTAAAATGAAGCTATGAGGCACCTGGGTGGCTCAGTCGTTAAGTGTCTGCCTTCGGCTCGAGTCATGGTCCCAGGGTCCTAGGGTTGAACCTCGCATCGGGCTCCCTGCTCGGCAGGAGGCCTGCTTCTCCCTCTCTCACTCCCCCTGCTTGTGTTCCCTCTCTGGCTGTGTTTCTCTCTGTCAAATAAATAAAACCCTTTAAAAATTAAATGAATAAAATAAAGTTATAATGAAGGGACTTCGAAACCATTTTTCTTTTTGTTAATAGACGTTTTATGCCACAAAAGCCTGTCCTTTTAAAAAGCAATGTATAACACATTCTTTTTAAAAAAATGATTGATATACTTAATAAGAAACAAAGCACTTATTTTCTTGCTCACATTCCCTTCTAATTCTGGAAAATAATACCCAGTATTATATTCTGTGTCATTTTCATAGCATCTGAGCCCCTCAGGTCACTGCTCAAGGGTAATTGGAGAACACTTAAAGCACACAGACTCCTCAGATTTGTCCCAAGCCCTCCTAACAGAAGACCAGAATTCACGTTGTCAGACTTCATGTATGTGTCAGAGTTCATGACGCTGGGCAGAACAAGGTGAGCACGGCTTTCCTGCCCCCTTGGAGGACAGTATGTGAAGGTCTGCCTGTTTGCTGGCATGGCTCTAACAGGTACCAGTACACAGACTGAGGGGGCTCAACAACAGACATCTATCTCTCCCAGTTCTGGAGGCGGGAAGTCCGTGCCCCAGGTGTTGGCAAGGTCACTTTCATCGTGAGGTTTCTCTCCTGGGCTTGTAGATGGCTGTCTTTCCCTGAGATGTCCACATGATCTTTCTTCTGTGCCTCTGTCTGCCCTGACTGCCTCTTCTTATGACACCAGTCATGTTGGATCAGAGCCCACCCTAATGAGCTTATTTCATATTAGTCACTTCTTTAAAGGCCGTATCTTCAAACACAGTCACATGCTGAGATTCTGGAGATTAGGACTTAAACATGGAATTTGGGGGGTACACAGTTCAGCCCACAATAGAGTCCTTTGTCTTTAGTGTAACCACAAGTCCGGAGCATTCAGGAGTTACAAAATGCATGCAATCTATCCCAGCTTTGGCTCTAATGAATAAATTAATAATCATTTGAGGTATCGTCATACAAATACTTCCTCTCATATGTAACATGGATTTCATGATTCATGTGAGTTTACATTACAGCCACTATTGAAGCCCTCTTCCCCACTCATTTCTCTCGAAAGCCTCGCCCACCCACCTCTAATTTTATCAGATTTTCTCTTTCTCTCTCTCTTTTTTTCTAAAGACTTGACTCTTCTTTACTAAAACTGATGGTATCTTTGGTAGGTAAATTCCACCCTGAGCTCCTCTGCTTACATCTTACATCTCTATTATTTTATTTTATTTTATTTTATTTTATTTTATTTTATTTTATTTTATTTTATTTTATTTTATTTTATTTATTTTATTTATTTTATTTTATTTTATTTTATTTATTTATTTATTTATTTATTTATTTTATTTTATTTTATTTTATTATTTTATCTTATTTTATTTTATCTTATTATTTTATTTGCTTTTGCTAGGTTAACTTTTGCTAGGTTAAAAAGTATTTGAGGCGCCCCTTGGAAGTCCCTCTTCTTTTTAAGTGTTGTCCCTAGTACCTGCTGCCTTGCCCACAGGCCACTTTGCTGTCCCCTACTTGCTCCTTGTCCATCATAGGCCTGGGCCAATGAGGCAAGACAGGAAGGCTGAGCCATTCCTGATGGCTCTGTCAGTGCAGCCTGTCTTAGAACAGCCCAGTGGGCCCCTTTTCAGGCTTCTTCAGTAATTTTTCTTCACTGATTTTGTGGAAAACCTAATTCCATCTTCTGAAGGCTTAATAGAGAAGGTTTAATAGCTGATATATGTGGGTAAAGGAAAGAGTTAAGTGAAACTCTAAACGTTTCCTTAAATGAATTCCTCTTTATTGTCTTACTTTTTCTTTATAATAAGAGGTTCATAGTAACTACAGGGCATTTCCACATAAAGGCTATATTTAATCATTTGTCCTATAATTATGGACACCCTAGGGGAATAAAAATCTAATATTATGATTGCTGTAAGTTTTTCTTTCCAAGAAAGTTTCCAGCATTTAATGATATTCCAGCACTGCTCATCCAAGTTTGAAATGCAAGTTCATTTTAAATTAAACATGAGACGTGCATCTAGTCTACCTTTCAAATACTATATATATATATATATATATATCCATTTGTAGATGGATTGGTTGCTTTCACTCCTTGTTACCAACACATCATAATTGAGTTCACAGTGTTTGATTTCCCCCCATGTTTCTATTATTGTTCATTATTTAATGATCTTAAATTTTTAACACTTTGGCTGTCAAAGTATGTCAAGTACTGTCCAGGCCGTGGAGACTTTATGAGCTGTATCTGATGGCAGGAGAAGTCAGAAAGTGTTAATCACTTTCAGCTGTTTCAGTTTCTACTTCTGTCTCTGTCATTTGCCTCCTGATTTTTTTCCTCTTAAAATATATTATGTTTTAAACATCTTGATTCTCATAAGGGCTCAACTACTCTGTTTAAGACAAAATAGATAAAAAATATCCGTCTACCCCCAGCTTCTGCATCTTGTGTTTTGTCCCTTTCCCCAAGTCTCCATTTGCTATTTTCAGTGTGAAACGGGCATAATGAAAACAATTTTCAATGAATTTGAGGACTGAGTGTAGGATTTCCAATTTGCAGGACCTCTTATAAATCAACATGGGAAGATTACCATAGTCTTTTCTGTAGTGAGAGACAGCATGTTGGAATGGAGAGGATACAGTTTTGGTGGTGCAGGGACATGATCTCAAATCTGGGTTCTACCAGTTAGGTGACTGTGGGCCGAACGGAGGAGATGGAGAGTGGATGGATGGTCATTGATGGAGCTCTGAGGATGTGAACAGTGCCTGGTGTGCATCAGCCTCGACACCATTGATATCTTGGACAAGAAAAGTGTTCATTGTCGTGAACATTTGTAAGATGCTTAGCAGCATCCCTGGCTTCTCCCCATGGGCTACGAGTACCCCCTCCTATGACAGCCAAACCAAAAATGTCTGTTGGGGTTCAAAGTCATCCCTCCCCCCCACAGTGGGAAGCTCTGATCTACATTTTAGATTCATTTTCCCTTTTAGACTCATCACAGGAAGAACCCTTCAGGTATGGATATCCTATTATCTTATAAAGAATCTGAAACTAAAGATGGAAAGATATTTAAGAATTTTTCCAAGGCCTTAAGGATTTTAGCTGCTATATTAAATAGTTTTTAAACAATATGGAAAACCTTGACAAAGACTGCTTTTCTAGATCCTAGAGGGAGAGGGTTATCATTTCTGTACATTTGTTTCATTGCCAATGTTGTTGTTCCATATTATGAGTCCCCCCAAAATTTTTTACGTATTTAACTGAAGCAATTTCTTTGATGTACAATGTGCAGAATAATCAGGGCCGAGAATCTGCATCGTGTCTTGGGAACACTAAGGCCATTCAATAGCCATGCTATTTGGCTATGACTGCTAACGTATCTTCCTATAATTGGGATTTTTAATGTTTCTGAGGTCCTTTCTAATTTAACAGTGTAAAGAAAAGGTAAAAACAAACAAACAAAACCGAGTTGCAGATACTAAAGATGGAGCATTTGGTAGCAAGCTGACTGGAGGAAAGAAAGGGAATAAAGAAGTAGTCCAGGTGGGGACAGTCATGGGCTTCCATTTGCTAAGCACCAGATTCAGACAGGGTAAGAATTGGCAGTTTAGGTCATGGCCTGGCACTTAAAATGTGATCCCCAGCATTTCTCATTTTTGCCTGCATCTAAGAATCACCTTGGATGCCTAGTAAAAGCCTCTTCCCTGGAGATTCTAATTCAGAAGGTTTGAGGTTATGCCCCACAATAAGTATTTTAAAGAAGCTCCCTAGGTGAACATTATGATCAAGCAGGATTAAGAAGCACTGAAGTCCAAACCCTTGCTACTCAGAAGGTGGCACGCGGCCCAGCAACCACAGCTGGGAGTTTGTTAGAATCAGATTCCAAGCCCATAGGGTGAGGCAGGACCTGGAAATCTGCATTTCTAACCAGCACCCAGGGATGCTAAAGCTTGGGTTTGTGCACCCCATTTGAGCAGCAAGAATCCTGACATCTTTAATGAAGAGGAGAAAGAAGGCTGAGTCATTAAATCCTGCTCTGTAGGTGGTCTTAGAGCTGTCGCGGGCAGGTCATTAAAATGGGACAGAGGTCTGTGGATATCGCGGTGTGGAAGGATACGAATCTTCATATTAATATGGGTAATGTACAGAATTCAGGTTTCTAGAAAGTATTTCGTGTGAGAAACTGGGAAGTATTTTGGAGGGAAGGTAGAATGCTCTCTGTTGTTTCAGGACTCCCCTTCTCATCGACCCCATCTTACCAGCCCTGTGGTGGGTTTTGTTGTCCCTCAGTCAGAGGAATCCTGAGTTACTGCTGTTCCTTTGCCAGAAATGCTGATCCATCTGTTGCAGAAATGTCCCACCCTCCTGAATGAGCATAAAAGATAGCCACATGATTGTATTTACTTAATGATCATAACAGCTGAGAGGCAGCATCATGACCTTGTCCATGGTGATATTTATCGGGTGGTTTCACCTTGTCTGCAGCTCACACCGCCAGCAGGTTTTGTGGATGAGGTCTGGTAAAAGTGTACATTTCAGGCGTGTTGAAAAGGGGATCAGTAGCCCAAAGGCTACACATGATTGGCGCAGGTGGCCATGATCACTGTAACAAATGCTCCAGCTGGTAACCCAAGGCCAGCAACAGGAAGATGCCCTTCACACCTTAGTTCCAGTAAAGCCTCATTGGCTCCGTTTGGATCCAGTGCCCATCCTTGAAAAAGTCAGCATCCCCAGCGGAATGGGATTGCTGACTGCCTCTCATTTGGGTCCCAGGTTCTGTCCTTGGAGTGAGAATGGAGGGCCACAAGGTGGAGGAGGAGGCTCCTCCTCCCAAAGAAGGAGGCTTCATGCCCTCTAAAATCACAGATATCCATGGCACATGCCCACCATTAACTTCAAGCTATGTGGTGCCCCTTAAACTAGGGAAGGGCTCCGGAAACTCTAGATGCCAGTGCTCAGGGAAGGCTGGGGTTGAAATAATAAAAATGAATTATAGCCCAGGAAAATCCCTCAGGAACCATCATCTCAATGGCCTTGTGCTAAGAAAGCAAGCCAGTTTCTGTTAGAAGAGTACCTTATTGTAAGGCTTATGTCTGCCGTTCCAGAGATTGTGTAAATGCAATCTTTGCAGACTATAGTCATCTAGTTTTCCTACAGGATTTGGACCCAACCTTCCCCAGAGGTTAGAGCTCACACTTTGGAGACACAAGGTCCTGATGGTGTTTTCCCGCTCTCTGTCACATGCTGTGCATAGTTGGAAAGGTGGCTTACCATGTTAAAACTTTAGTTTCTTTATTTATAAAGCAAGTTAACAGTGTCCCCTCCATCCCAGGTGGCTGTAAAGATTATATATGGCAGTGATGAAGGGGAGCCTGTCTATTTTTATCACCATTGTATTTAGTAGCTCTTAGCACTACAAAAAGCAGATGCTCAGCAGATTTTATTGAGTGAATAAATACATGAATTCTGAAAATCCAGGGCATACAGTGTCTACTCTAAAATATGTATTTTCTTTTTCTTCTTTTTTTTTTTTTGTTTTCCCTTACTTGGTTGCAGTGGATGCTCATGTGTGGCCCAGTAACACAGTCTTTCTGTCTGGCTCAATTCAATTCTTCTTGGTGAAACCCATGTGAAATCTTTAAAGAAATCCCGGGAGTTTCTCTCTGTGCCTTACTTAGCATCAGAAGCCCAGCTCCAGGCCCCACCAGAAGCCCCAGCACTGCTGGCAGTCTCCAGAAGTCTTCCCCGAGCCCTGTTCGACTCAGCTGGCTGTGAATCAGACTTGCCTACTTCCTAAAAATCCTTGCAGATGTTTTGTGCAAGTCCACATGAATATTTTTAAAGGATCCTTTTCAGTGAGTCAGTTCTATTGTCCCAAATAACTTCAGAGAAACTGAGATGCCACTCGGACCTTCTGCACTCCCTTGAGCCGTCCTGGGAGGTGGGCCCGGTTTACCCTTGTCCCACTCTGGTTGGTAGTGGGACAGGGAGGTTAAATTTAATGCAGTCCAGCCTTTCTTTCTTTTTTTTTAAAGATTTTATTTATTTATTTATTTGACAGAGACAAACACGGCGAGAGAAGGAACACAAGCAGGGGGAATGAGAGAAGGAGAAGCAGGCTTCCTGCAGAGCAGGGAGCCTGATGTGGGGCTCGATCCTAGGTCTCCAGGATCATGACCTGAGCCAAAGGCAGTTGCTCAACCAATTGAGCCACCGAGGTGCCCCTGTAGTCCAGCCTTTCTAATATTGTAATTTCAACTTTTGATTGTCGCTTAGAAGCTAAAGGGTGTATATGAGGGCTGGTGTTTTTAATTTTTTTTTTTTACTTTAATGATTTTATTTATTAGAGAGGGAGAGGTGAGGGAAGAGCAGAGGAGGAGGGACAAGCAGGCTCCCCACTGAGTGCAGAGCCCCATGCTGGGCTGAGATCATGACCTGACCCAAAACCAAGAGTCTGAGCTCAACCATCTGAACCACCCAGGTTCTCCAGGGATGGTGTTTTTAAAGAGCTAACTAGAAATGAAGATTTCTTCCTGGAGCTCAAGATGTATCTGACACAATGTGGGTCACTTTGGACCACTCCCAGAGGAGTTTCTGGGAGTTTCTTTGGGCATAATTTCAAATTTTGATGCCAGGCTTGTGGTGGCACAAGTGCTTCTCACAGTTAGAAGCTGAGAGCACCTGAGGGCTCAGGACTTGTAAAAAAGCATCAGGAATTTTGTATTATTATTACTTAAACATGTGCCCACAGAGCCTGTGCCCATTAAACATGGGATTGGGCTTGGGACTGTGATTCGTTTAATTTACCTGCCAGATTCCGGGTATCCTGGATTTCAGCTGCTGCCAGTGCTGCCCACCTCTTCCTGTTCTCCCCCCTCACTCCATGCCCAGGAGTGAGGTGCAGACAACAAAGGTGTGCCTCGAGGCACAGTCGGCCCTCGTGAAGGCTAGCACCATGTGTGGGGCAGGGATTTTTTTTTTTAATTGGGTGACTCATGTTCGGAATCAGTTATATTGTTTGCATGTGATTATCCTCCCCTTTTCTTAACCCAGCATCTCCCTTTCTCAGCGTGATCTTGATCTTTGGCTTCTTAACCTTGGTCTTTGCTTACTTAACCTTTGGCAGTAAAGGATAAGGAGGAAATCCCGCCTACGCTGAAGTAGGAGGGACGCGAGCAGTTCTAGCAGAAATGTGAGAAACAAGCAAAATAGGATACATCGGTTGTCTGTGTGTCAATGGTCTATGCAGCGCATGTTTGCTGAGTTCATCTTTTGTGGCAAATACTATCTTCATCATTTTTACGTGCTTCCCCTGATTTAATTCTGGGTTTTTTTGTTTTTTTTT
>PITA01004624.1:0-50878 GCA_004023965.1 Spilogale gracilis | reverse complement strand
ACAGGTCTCCCAGGTGATTTAGTCCAGCAGTTCTCAGAGTATGCCCCTAGACCAGCAGCATCACGTTTACCTCGGAACTGTTAGATCTGCAAATCCTCAGGTCTACTGAATCAGAAACTCTGCGGGGGTGGCAGGGGTGGTGGGCCAAGGGGGATGGTGGGCAGCAATCTGTGCCATAAGGAGCCCCCCCTGTGTGATTCTGATGTTCCCTGAAGTTTGCTCACCATAGATCTGGCTGCACCTCCTCATTTTTTTAAAGATGTGCATATTTGTGTAAGAGAGAGAATGTGCACACCTGCAGAAGCACAGTGGGGGAGAGGGGCGGAGAGAGAGGAGAAAGAGAGAGAATCTCAAGCAGACTCCCTGCTGAGCCAGGAGCCCTTTGAGGACTTGATTCTAGGACCCTGACACCAAGACTTGAGACAAAATCAAGAGTCAGACACTTAACTGATTGAGCCACCCAGGCATCCCGCACTCCCTCATTTTACAAATAAGGAAGCTGAGACCCAGAGGACTCACGGAGTCTGTGTAGCTTCTATGTGTCCCAGGTTCTCATTCCAGGGCAGATGATGAAATACAGTTTTTTGAAGAATATTATGTATGGGCTAGGAAAACTTCTGGAAAGAAAGTTAATTTTTTTTTTTTTACTTTCATTTTTGGTGATTAACATTTTGTTTTCAACTACTTAAATATTATTATTGGAACCATATGGGTCCAGGTTTCTCATCAGTAACTGGAGCTAGAACTACTATGTTTTAAGGGTATGTTGTGAAAGATAATTTAACTTGATGACATTGTGTTGAAAGGAAAGCCTTATGTAAAATGTGATTTTTATGAATTATTTTCCCACAAGTTCAGTTTTAAATAAGCCTTGATCTTTCCTCTGGATCTCAGTCATGGTTAGAATGTTAGCCTTTTGGTATAAAATATGTCTGTATAACTTACTGTGTGTAACTTCCCTGCTCCTGTGCTCTGCCCCATTCTCAGAGGCCAATGGCTATGCATTTAGCTTAACATCATTTGTACAGTGAGTACTAAAATATTTGTTCTAACTACTGGTGTCTTTAGGGATTAGGAGGACTCTGTCTAATCAAATCTATTGACTTTCTGCTAAGCAAACTTAGTATATATACAATGGGCTTTACAAAAATGAATTAAGGGATGATATTCACTTTATAAATGATTTATTATGAGATAAAGTACCTATAAAATATTTAAAAATTAGATACACATGTGATTTTTACCAAAACAAAACTTTCACGTCAAGTAAATGGATAAACATTCAATATTTTAAAATTTAGCTAAATAAGCTGAAAATCGGGCAAAGAGAAGGCACAGTTGGTTAAAATTAAAGTTTAGAAGGCGGTACTGTCCAAGTGGATTGATGAAATAGCTATTGCGTTGGAATCGGGACCCGATCCGGTTATTGTCCTGTTTGGGGTTTTTCAGTTTAGGAGGGATAGAAGGGGAAGGGGTCAGCCTGCAGGTAGCGAGGGAATAGTTCATTGTTAAGCTTGGGATGTGGCAAGAAATTGGTAACTGATCTCTTAAAATCGAAGAAGTCAGGTGCTCCTAACAGTCAACTCTAGCAGGAAGCTGGATGTTTCCCTGTGTGGGCAGCCAGCCAGACATTGTGCTGTTGTCATTCACTTCCCCCTTTTCACACAACAATGGTAGAGACCATTGTTGTCTGATATGTCTAAGTTATCACCGGGGCTTTCAAATGCTGGAGTAGGCTTCTGGCTTCAGTACAGCTTTAGGTTCCTTTTTTTGCCAAAAAGCATGGTAGTGAAATCTGTTTTTGTCATTATATACTGTCTACTAATGTGGCAAATGTGCCAAAGCCCTGACTACTCTTGATACTAAAGCAACAGTATTATGTCCCGTGCTGTGTGATACTCTGGAGAAAGATAGCATGAGCGTTCAAAAAGTATACCAATCACGTCTAGAAGAGAGGGCAAACTATATTTAAAGTAATAAAATGGGGACATCAGTGATGAACCAGTGTGGACTAGATGTAAACCAAGAGTGTATTTAAGTGAGTCTGCTCTAGTTCAAGGACTGGTCTTGGTGAAGAACACTGAACAGAAATTGACTTCAAAGTTCAGTATTCAAGGTGGGGGCCTGGCTGTGATACAGACAGACCTGTCTTTGGGGCTCCGATCTGGGGGCAGTAGAACAGGAGCCCTCTGAGAGTGAACCTCAGAAAGATGGAGATCTCTTGGTCCTGGAGCAGGGCACCTGGGGTGAAGAAAGCCTTGGGCGAGTGATGGGGCTTGCTGGAAGAAGCACCCCCTTCTTCAGTGGATGGTGGATGAACAAAGGCATGTCCTGAAATTAGCACTGGTCTGTAGCATTGAACTTCAGGGCTGAGTCCATTCTCATGTCATTTTTAGACAAACAAGCCCAGCAATGAGGAATGGGCAAAGAGGCTGCAAGCAGGAGAGGAAAATGTGATCCTGGGAGAGTGTCCAACTTGTCCCCAGTTGCTCAACACCTCCCCAATATTAGCACTGAAAGTTTCACATCCTGAGAAACTTCCCAGCCCTGGGCAAGGAGGAAGGCACTACAGTCTATGTGGCCCAGATGCCTTTAGAGCCCAGTTCCCATATTTTTCAGCAAGGAGAGCAGACATAGTGCTTTGGCAGCAAGAGGAGATCCAGAGCTCACCCACCAGAGGGGATGCTGACTGAGTCAGGGAGAGCCGATATGCTTGAAGCCCACCTTCTCTCCAGCCTGTCAGCTTGGAGCAGGCAGGAACTGAGCTTGGAGCTCAGCAGAACTGAGCATGCGATCTTAGAGATAGTCCAAAATAGAAATTTGACTTTGTTTTTCTGGTAAACAAAACCATAGCACTGAGTCTTTCCAAAATCATTACAGGCTACAAGCCTAGAAGGTCCTCTATCTGGCTAATGATTGCTGAGACAGCCTAGTCCCAAAGCAGAGGTTCCGTGGCTTCGATTTCCTGTGATTCCCCTGTGCATCCAAGTGCTGCCCAGAGTCCTCCAAGTCCTCCCACCTTCCTGTTGGACTGGCTTTGTTTGACTACAATGAATAACAATACTGGGGGCTGGGATTAGACTCACCTGCAGGGTACCCTCAATCTGCAGCCTTTCAGTTGTAAGAATGAGGGGCCCTTTCATGTTAACTAGCCTTATTCTTAAGTGTGATTTGTTATTATAGCAAATTTAATTTTGCATGAAAAGCATGATAACTAATTATGTGGCATTTGCATACCCCGAGCAAATTCCCCAAAATATTTGCATAAATTTCCTGATGTTCTTTTTGACTCAGTAACAACCTCATCACAGTAAATTGCCTTCCTAAATCGATTTAGCACATCTGCCTTGTCGCTGATTTTCATCAAAAATAAGGATTAGGATAGTTAAATTATTATCCTCTGGTAAGTAAACTATCTGCATTACTACTCTGTACATTAATTTTTTAAAAACGGAGTTCCTGTCTTGGATGACGGTCCCAGTACAAAGCACTGCCCTGATGCTTCAGATCCAAATGCTATGCAGTCTCTTCATTTAATGGTTTTGGCAATTTAAGACTTTTAGAGGAAATACTTGAAGAAAATAACAAGGAAAATAACAGCACAGGTGCACCTGCTACCATTTTATTTATCGCGGGTGCTGATCTCGTGCTGTTTTTTAAAATGGCACCACATCCTCGGTGGAAATGTGGGCTTCACGGCAGTGCAGCTACTGCTGGTTTTGCATTATTCCAATTAAACTTGGATTTTTCACCTGATGTAATGAAGTAAGGTAATGATTCCTTAGCCCCATACCCTCACAAATAAGACATATTAGAAAGAAACCTTGAATTGTTAGTGCTGAGGGCAAGGCAAGAAAACAATAATAGACTTATGTGACTAGTTAACTCTTAAATTTGGGGAGGGGGGAACCTGTGGGTAACGAATGTCATGGTGATGGGTAATTAATTTATTAGCTGTTGCTTGAGCTGTGGCTCGCAAAGTTGGGTGGGATCAGCACCATCTGGGGACTCGCTAAAATCATATTGCTGGGCCTTACCTGGAGAATTTCTGATTCATGGATCTGGCAGAAGGCCCCAGAATTTATGTTCTTAACAAGTTTGCAGGTGATGCTAATGCTGCTGGTCAGCAGAGCACCAGTCACCAGCCTGCTTCTCTTCTTTCTATCTTGGCAGAGATGAACTGGTCCAGAGATAGGGGCTCTGGGCATGATGTCTTGCTCTAAATTAAAAATTTCTCTGCGTTACAATACTTCTCTCCAGATTTTCCAGCGGGAGCATTATAGACTTGGGTCACCACGTCCTAACACATACTTAATTTGTCTTGCCCTTCAAGAGAGAAGAAACTTCTTTTCTCCTAAATCAGTTTCCACTGTCAGGGCAAAACGGCTCTTTAATTACCTTGCAAACAAGAGAACAGTGCAGGCTGTATCAGCCCTTTGGGTTAGCACTAATAAAAACACTTCTTAATCAGAAGAGTGGTAATCATTTTATGCCACATCTGGGGAACTGTGGCAGATAATCTCAATTTTTTTTTCACATAAAATAAGCTATGGAGTTGAGAGTAGAAGGTACCAGGAAATAAATGATATTTAATTCAGTCTCTGAGAAAAAAGGAAGGTTTACTATTGAGTTTTTTATCGGGTTATCTTGTATTTCTTTCTTTTTTCTTTTTTTTTTTTTTTAAGATTTTATTTACTTGACATAGAGAAACACAACCAGAGGGGGAACACAAGCAGGGCGAGTGAGAGAGGGGGAAGCAGGCTTCCCGCCGAGCAGGGAGCCCGATGTGGGGCTCGATCCCGGGTTTCCGGGATCATGACCTGAGCCAAAGGCAGTCACTTAACCAACTGAGCCACCCAGGCGCCCCATCTTGTATTTCTTAAGTCCCTTTTCTCCATCTTTCCAAACCATGCCAAAATGTTCTTGTATGATTGGCAGTTGATCCCATAGGCATGATGTTCTGGACGCTATTTTAGATTCTTAATAAAGCTGTAGGCTCAGGATCTCCCAAGGTGAAGTGGAGAGAGAATTGTTGTGTAGTCTCAGAGGGGTGCGTGTTTTCCCACTGCTCAGCTTCACTTTGTGCCTTGGCAGAGCTGAGACTGCAAAGCAGAAAGAGGGGCTGCCCGGTGGAAGGTGGAAATGGTAGTCAGGCAGCTGATGCAGTCTCTTTATTTATAGGAGACAGGGGCCCATTGCCAAAAGAGGGGCCTCGCCCTTCCCCTTCCTACCTGTTGGTTGCCCCTCGACATTTTCCTGGTCATATTTAAAGATCCGAGTAGGAAGAGTGGCAGCCAGGTGTGTTCTGCTTCCCCTCATGCCCATTGTGCCATTATTGACGTTGGCGTGGGAAACCATATTGAAATACCTGGTCCTCAAGGAGCTAAGTTTGTTACTCTAGAGTTGGCCTCTTCCTGAAGGATGTTGGGCAAGTCCAGGTGTTTTTTTCAACATTAGGGCCCCAGCTGAAGAAATGGCCTAGAACCTCCTTATTTCATTAGAGACCCTCTACACTGGCAGCTCTCACTGCGAGGCCCACGGTAGCTACCGCCCAGCTCCAGTGAATTCCAGCTCTGGTTTGTTCTTTCTTAGACCATCACACTTAAGCAGAACCCAAATCCTGCCCCAGCCTCCCTGCCTTTGCAGGATGAAGTTAACCCTCAAGAGAGGACAGTTCTTTCTTATCCCCTGTTAAAATTTCCCAGGTACTTGCTCTTTAGTATGTATGGGGAGAAGGGGATGACCACAGAATATTACCTTCAAATCAGTCACATAGACTACTGCCCAAGAGACCCTGCTTTCGAAGTTTGGTCTGACCTTAAAGTTTTTCTGGTTCAGCTCCTCATACCAGTTTTCTCTTGGCAATGTTTTTGACTGTGGCTTTGTAGCTTCTGTCAATCACATTAAAATCTGACTTTGCATAATTCGTAGCTTTTAGGACCCTTGTGTATTTTGCACTGACAATACAGCTTTATTCTATGTGTGCGCATGTGTGCACGTACACCTTACAAAATACTGCTATATCTGAGAAGGCAGCTGGGAGAGGACAACCTATCTCTTCAGAGCGTGCAGCCTTTAATACTATGGTGTGTGGCAGGGACACCTATGGTCTCCCACAATACATAATTTGATGTTACTAGAGAGAAGAGACATGATGGTCACTGGGGGCATTTCATATGTTCTGCTGCCTTTTGGTTTTAGAAAATGCAACCAGACAGAGTGAGTGTTTCTCTTCACAAAGCAAGTCTGGATGCTTTAAATAATTAAAACAGTAGCCTGCAGCCACATGAAAGTAAGGAAAATTTAAGATCCATTCCATTACTTTCATTTTTGTATTTTTTACAATGAAAAATAGGCATACATGGCATCTGCTTCTGAGTACCACCCACTCCCACCCAGAGGCAGTGGAGGGGAAGTCTTTGAAATGCCATGCTCTAGGAAGAATGTTCTTTCCTCCAATGTGATTTATGTGCCCACGAGTGAGAAATGTAGTTTAACAGGCAACATACTCAAATCCTTGAATCTTTCAGGCTCAGAAAATAAAATTCAAACAAGGTTTATGTGTTAATGCATAAATACATAATCCCTTCACCCAGTAGGAAATACCCCATTTCCTGAGGGGAGCCTCTTACTAAAGTTAATATGAAAGCAAACATTTAAAAATATTTTTATAGCCCTCCTGTGTGGCAGAGGGCATCTTCCTGAGATAGTCAGCCCGAGTTTTCCTAGAAGAGTTTCTGGCTCCAATGTGAGTACTACCATCTGCTCTTTTTTTCTGAAACATCTTTAGGTTTAGTCTTACTCCCTAATGATAGAAGAAAGTCAACAAACTTAAGACCCCGACTTCCCCCAGTAGAGTAAGTGTTGTGAGTGGCTCAGGGAAGGTTTGGATTGTTGTTTGATGATCAGTGATGGGCTGGTTTTGTTCTATGAGACTCTCAGAAATGAGCAAGATCACCATTTGGGAGACCATGCTCCAAAGGCGCCTCAGAGAAAACTGACAGCAGCTTTCTCCCTAGTTCTTCTTAGAATTAGATTTTGGGGCCCACCTGACTCCCAGACTCAGAGTATCTGCATCTCTGGGCTGGTACCTGGGATCAGCCATTTTCCCCAGTGCCTCTAGTCTCTCAGGAACACCAAGCTATAGCAACTGCCTGATACCTTTTAGAAAGCTTTGTTCATAGGTTCTGTCGACCTCTGTCACAAATTTTCTCTTTAGCTCCCCCAGTGAGGGCACTGGAGAACGTATTCAACTAAAAGTGCTTTGGTCGGTATATGAAGGGCCTCCATATTGGCAGCTTGCTGTGGTTTATTTGGGGGCCTCGCTTACTTGATCACTGATTGTATTTGACATTCTCTTCTTCCCAAAACATTGTTCTGAAATACTAGTCTCTTGTTCCTCTCTCACTGGCTTCTCCTTAATTTATTGGCTTATTTTCCTCCTCCTAACCTTCGGTTACTGAGTTCTTTTTCTCTTCAGTGTTATTCCTTCACCAGGTTATCTCATTTCAGTCTCATGGCTCCAAATACTATTCATACCCACTATGGAATCCCAGATTTCTGGCTCCCAGACCTCTCGTCTGAAAATGAATATCCTCATCAACATTTTTCTCTCATATGCAGTAGACTTCTCAAACTTAATTACCCAAAGAAGAACAATATATTCAACTCCTTTGCCCAACATGCTTCTTCCATAGTCTTCTGTCAGTAAATGGAACCTTATCCAATTGTTTTTCCACTTACTTTTTCCTTATTCTTACATTTGACCCAGCAGTAAATTCTGTCACCTTGACCCTCAAAAATACATTTGAATCCAACGGTTGATGACTCGCCCTATGATGGCCTTAGTCCAAGTGCCAACCTCTCCCGCCAGAAGCCTCCAGCTAGTCTACTGGCTGCTGCTCCTGCCGCTACACACACACACACACACACACACACACACACACACACACACACACACTCCTATTTTACTTTTAACAGTAGCAGAGGGATCATTTTCAAACATCACTGAGATGGTTTCATGCCTCAGATCAAATTCCCCTGAGATTGCTCCTTATTTCACTGAGAGCAAAAGATAAAGTTCTTACCAGGACTGTGAGACCCTTATAATGTGACACTTTTCCATATCCGAGGTCTGGGCTGTTCCTGGAATGTTCTAGAACCCATCTTCCTGAACGCCTTTGTATTTGTTCTTTTAGCCTGTGATGAGTCTCCCAGATAGCTATCTGGGTTAGTTTCCTCATTTCCCTGAAGTTTTTGCTCCAGTGTTATCTCCTTCTCCATCAGTTCACATTCTACCTGAGCCCTCTGCTTCAACTCCACTTCTCCTTCTTCTCTATTTAACTTTGCCACATAAAACTTAATTTCATTTAATTATTTTGTCTGTTTTCACCACAAAAATGTAACTTTCACGAAGGTGGAGACTTTTGTCTCTACCGCTCATGGCTGAATTCCCTGACGTAGAAGGGTGCCTGAACATATAAGTTGATACTCAAGGATTTGTTGAATAATTGGATCTGGCATTATTTACACTGGTCTCATTAACTGTTTTAAAAGGACAGCGAATGGTAATAGGGCTATGCAATCAATAATTCCCTGCAATCGTAAGGTAGTAATTCTCAAAGTCTGGTCTCCAGACTGATAGTATCAGAATCATCTGGGAGCTTGTTAGAGATGCAAATTCTCCAGCCCCATCCCACACACACCGAATCAGAAACTCAAGGGTTGGGCCCAACATTTTGGTTTAACCAGCCCAGGGGATTCAGATGATGCAGATGAACAAATGAGAACCAAGATGCTGAATACATAAATGTGTTATGTTCCCCCAGGTGATACTTCAACCCAGTTCAAGTGTACTAGTCTCTTAAAATGCCTTAAGGCTCGAACTTGGGGTGACATTGGTGCCAGCTTACCTCTTGGCATGTATTTGCAGGTCCTGTACTATGTGTTGAGACTACAAAAGAGTTTATATCTTGGCCTTTCCAGGAAAAGCAAAAAGCAACGAGTCTGGCTTTTTGAGCGTTCCAGGGCAACTTCGGAGGAGTACTAGGAGTTAAAATGAGAACATAACTGTCCAGATTTTGCAGGGCACCAGTAGTAGACTCAGGGGGCTTGTTACACTACAGTGAGTAGAATGGCCTTCTGTGGTCTAATACTTGACTGGAAGGAAGCATGTGAAATGTACAATGTACTGGTGCAATTGATCCATCAGTCTTTTCTATGTTTTGATATGATACCAGTTTTGGAGTAGTCTGATAACTTTTTGTGGCTGAACTCTTCTGCCTAAAGTAGCTAGTGACCTAACTGAGGCTTTCCACTTACACAAGACTCTACCATCGTCTCTTCATCAGAGGAATAATCAAGGTTGCAGTGAGGACTCTACCTATATCACTTATATGTTTGTTGGTGTGCACGTACGTGTGTGTGTATGTACCCAATCTACTGCCATGTGGACAAATGATATGTTACTGACTTATAGAACTTTAGGAGAAATAGAATTACTTTTCACTTCACCCTGAGTCGGGTCAGGGGGGAACTAAAATAAGTTGAGTTACTTTTACTACTTAAGTGAATTCTTTCATCTAACCGATATATACTTATTTCCCAAACTGCCATTAAGAGCCATATGTCAGAAGATAGCATAGACACCTTACAAATACAATTACATGTATTTTTTTCCACTTAAAACCAAATATAGCCCTTATGTCTCTTTCTCAAAGAATACATAGGTAATAATAGCATCTTCATCAAGTTTGATAAAAATTAGAAGGTATATGTTTGGACTCATTCCATTTATGAGAGTAGAATGCTGAATATGAGATGACGATTTAATTTCTGCCCTTGGCCTTGTTGAACCTGGGCAGGCCCATTGCTTTGAAGAGTTGTGGCACATCCAAAGAGATCAGGTGGTCTCTTACCGAACAGGTAAATAGCAAGATACAGAGGATTACAGCTCAAGAGGATGACCTAGCATGGAGGTAAATATTTGGAAGTCTCTGGATTTTGGGTGATTGAGGAAGCCCTGGAAGTCTACCGAATTTTCCAATAGAAAGTGAAAGAAGAAAAAAAAAAAAAAAAAAGAAAGTGAAAGAAGGTTTAGGATAGAACCTTACTCTTGATACATAAAAGGCTAGAAGAAGGAAGGAAAAAGACAAAGATCTTAGAGCAATGGAAGGAGACAGGAAACCCTTTCGGAGAACATCAGGAAGGGATAGAATATGATTTAAAATGTCGAGTGCTACAGGAAGGGATCATAGAGACAATACCCTGCAGTTCCACCTTGGTGGCACTTGTGGCTCACACAGAGCAGCTCCACTGAAGAGTTTGCCACGGAATTGTTTGATGAGTGAATGGGGGGATTAGAGATTGGCTACTGGAGAGAGAATGGCAGTGAGATCAGTCTGTTAGAGTTGGTATTCCTGAATTGATTTGTGTTTAAGATTTAAAAATATCTCACTGAAAGAATTTTTGTTGGCATGGATGCCAGTCCAGTATGAGGGAACTTTTCATCTATTGCCATGTAATTCTCAAAGTTGTTATGTTGGAGCTTTTTACGATCACTGTGCAGGTGGATATTTTTATTAAGGGACACATAATTTTTGAGGGCCATGTCATTTATTATAGTTGTTAGTCATTTTTTAAATGTGGAAATCCCTGTACCTAATGTCAGTTGTGTCAGTTTGAACAGCTGGCCTCCTGGGGCGTGATACTTTGCCCACAGGTGAACTGGGAGTCTTACCTTAGTAGTGACAAGAATGCTGACATGGTTTTTCAAACTCTGACATAAATTACACTGATTATAACATCAATATTATTTGGAGGGATTTGGGATCTCTGCAAGCTTTGATTATAGCATTATATTTTAAACTCCACTTAAAACTAATGACACATCAGATCTTCTCATCATTAGAATTCATTTATAATGGGTCTTGCTCAGAATTGACCAAGATCAGATGTAGGAGGTTCACATTAAGTGGGCTTATGCCACACAGATATGCAGTGTTAGGTATATCTATAAACCTCTAATCACTTTAAATGTTTCATACTAATTGCCCTGAAACATGTGCATTAAAGAAAGTAAAGGCAGATTTCCTAAAATACATCTTCAAAATGAATCTAATTTGCATAAGGTTTAGGCAAGAAACAGATGTTTTTTTAGTGCTGTACCTTTGTAAAACTTTTAAATGTATTATACAAATATGTCTTGGTGTAACTTGGTGTTTCTCCCTAATCCTAACTTGGGTGAATTATTTTTTAGCAGAACATTGACAAGGGGAAATAGTAATAATAATAGTAATAATAATAATAATAATAATAATAAGGCATTATTGTTTCAAACTCCAGCTTAGCTTTAGAATAACATAATGATTGCATGGTGATATTTTAGATCTTGCTTTTAGAATTTAATTATAATAAAGTCTTTGTGAATGTTATTTTCTGGGGTTGTGTATTTCTACTTTTGGGCTCCTGGGTGGCTCAGTGGGTTAAAGCCTCTGCCTTCAGCTCAGGTCATGATCCCAGGGTCCTGGGATCGAGGCCTGCATCGGGCTCTCTGCTCAGCGGGGAGCCTGCTTCCTCCTCTCTCTCTGCCTGCCTCTCTACCAACTTGTGATCTCTCTCTCTCTGTCAAATAAATAAATAAAATTAAAAAAAAACATTACTTTTTAAATCTGTATAGTGCGTATATATAGTAAACTAGAAAGAGAATTATATAAAAGAAATTTAACCCATAATACTGTCATATACTATGCTTTCTTCTATTTTAATCTTTTGTGTAAGTTTTCAAAATTGTGACTAAAAAGGATTATGCTGGAGCACCTAGGTGGCTCAGTCGGTTAAGTGTCTGCCTTCGGCTCAGGTCATGATCCCAGGGTCCTGGAATCGAGTCCTGTATTGGGCTCCATACTCATCAGGGAGCCTGCTTCTCCCTCTCCCTCTGCCTCTGCCCGTGCTCATGCTCGCTTGTGCTCTGTCTCTCAAACAAATAAATAAAATCTTTAAAAATATAAAAAGATCATGCAGTTTTAAATCATATGTCCACCTAATACCACAGTTCTTCCACTTTATTATACATTTTTCACAAATTGAAGGAATTATATAATTCTTCAAATGGACAAGTGTGCTTTACTTTAATCATTCCCACATTTTTGGAAGCTAAGATATATCCAGTTTTTTCATGCTGTCATTAGTAATATTCAACATCATTTGTTTTATTTTTTTATTTTTTTTAAGATTGTATTTATTTATTTGACAGAGGGAAACACAGCTAGAGAGGGAACACAAGAAGGGAGAGTGAGAGGGAGAAGCAGGCCTCCCACAAAGCGGGGAACTCCATGTGGGGCTTGATCCCGGGACTCCAGGATCATGACATGAGCCGAAGGCAGACTGAGCCACTCAGGCTTCCCCATCATTTGTTTTGATTATTTACTCAGGATGATTCCTAGACATGGAATCTCTGAATCAAAATTACATTGATGTTTTCATTTCCATGACCTGTTATAAAATTTCTTTCCCCAACGGTTAAACATGTAGACAGAATACACCCTCGCACGTAAGCTTTTCTGATTATCAAGTGTAGAACAATAATTTCGTGCCTCTGTACAGAGAGACCTTTGTGTGAACTTGTTGTCCTCTTTCTCATTCCCTTCCATCTGTCCATGACAAACATTTATAATGTGTACTCTAGAACTTACTTCTGGGACATTTTTAAATTTTATATTTATATTTTCAACATCAAATCCATTTAATTCCTTTGAATTTTTATTTTATATTATAAAGCCCATATGCATTGCTCGGGTGTAGAGTATGGATGCATGAGTATGCATGCACATATTTGGTATAAATTCATCTCTTCGGTATTTCGTATATATGTATCTACATATATATACACAGATACACTTAAGGAAGTTCAAGATATACATACACACGTTTTCAGTTAAATTGGGTGCTTCGTTTTGTGAATTCATGAATATCTGAGAATATCTTTTTGTGTTTTTTCTAGAACAGCTACTTGATTGGTGGTATTTATAGATTAAAACTGAAAGGTCTATCTGCATTATTTCAGTGGACATTGGGGCTGACAGCTGTGAAACAGCCTTTCTTAAATCTTTGGTAGGAAAGCTGTTTGTTGGATTAGATGTTTGCAGTCGTCCCTATGTCCACGATTTTTCTTTAGCTCTTATGCAAGTGGATGTGTGGATAGTTTATGGAAAAACTCCCCCTGGAATGTGATGTGATGAGCCCTTCTGATGTGCATATTCAAGTCTCTTGTTTTCCTCTCTGTTCTGGAATATTTCTGTAATTTTCTCTTTGATCATTGTTTCCATTCCAAATCTTGTGAAATACTCAAGAGCCATATTTGTTAGGCAAACCTACATTTTCTGACCCAGTACCCATTGTATCTCTCTTTTCATCTTTATCTTTTCTTAATTAACTTAGATTACATTTGTCCTCAGCAGGAGTCGGTGTGTACTTTCATTGTCAGTTCTACTTATATGTGTCTAAGGTGGGTTTTTTCATAAGGAAAATGAGAAGAATAGAATGTTGACCAAGTTAATTACTTTGAAAAAAGTCTTTGTGTTGAGTGGCGTGGGAAGTACATGCCGGGCAAAGCAATGCTTGGGAAACCGACAGTCTTCACTGGTAAGCTGCGTTGCACACGATGAACATTGACACCATGGATAATGAGGAAATGTGTGTATGTTTTCTCTAGTTATACCAGTTTCAGTCCTCCCTAAATGAATCCTACCATAGAAAGCGCAGAAAAGTTAGTGAGTATTTAAGTCTCTGGCCTGAATTGTTTCTAGATGAGAGCCTTGAGAAGTAGACTTCATTTGTGTGATAAGTTCCATGCCAATAAAGCAAAATCCATTGCCTGCTCTTTGATAACGTACCAGTCCATGGTGGGGAGAGTCACCCCATAATAAAAATCACAGTGGGGATCAACAGTTTGCAGTTTTGCTTTTTCAGTATATACTTCTTGAAATTTTTAGCTCATCCAGGTCCCTTTTATTTAATTTTGTTACTTCAGCTTATCCTATTTTATAAAAATTAATTGGGCTATCAGGGTGGCTGGGTGCCTCGGTTGGTTAAGTGTCAGTGTTGGTTTCAGCTCAGGTCACAATCTCAGGTTGTGAGATTGAGCCCTATGTGGGCTCCAAGCTCAGTGGGGAGTCTGCTTAAGATTTTCTCCCTCTCTGTGGCGCCTGGGTGGCTTAGTTGTTAAGTGTCTGCCTTCAGATCAGGTCCTCGTCCTAGGATCCTGGGATCAAGCCCCGAATCGGGCTCCCTGCTCAGCAAGAAACCTTCTTCTCCCTTTCCCATACCCCCTGCTTGTGTTCCCTCTCTTGCTGTCTCTCTCTCTATCAAATAAATATATAAAATCTTTAACAACAACAACAAAAGATTGTCTCCCTCTCGCTCTCTGCCTCTCTCCCACCCTTGCACACATACTCTCTCTCGCTCGTTCTAAAATAAATAAAATCAGGGGCGCCTGGGTGGCTCAGTTGGTTAAGCGACTGCCTTCAGCTCAGGTCATGATCCCGGAGACCTGGGATAGAGCCCTACATTGGGGAGCCTGCTTCTCCCTCTCTCACTCCCCCTGCTTGTGTTCCCTTTCTGGCTGTGTTTCTGTCAAATAAGTAAGTAAGTAAGTAAATAATTAAGTAAGTAAGTAAGTAAGTAAGTAAATAAATAAATAAATAAAAATCTAAAAGAGATTAAATTGGCTATCTTTTCATCTCAGCACCCCCCCCTCTTTTTTTTCCTTAAAACTTTCTGCACATGTTTCAGAGGGTCCGTGCCTTTCTGGAAACTACTGAACATGCTAAGGTTTTTCTGTAATGCTTTCATATGTTTCTTAATCATTTTCAGAGTGACACTGTGTCTTCTGACTGAGGGTGATGTTCTATCTCTCTTGTCCTTCCATTCTTTGTCATGGGCTTTCTAATGTATGTTTTCAGTGTGCTTATTCTGAAGTGATCCATCCAGACCTGACTTAGCCAAATACAGAGTACATTCTTCTTGTCCATCTGCATTTATGTATTTATTTGTTTTTAAAGATTTAGTTAATTTATTTATTTGAGAGAGAGAGAGGGAGGGAGAGAGAGCTAGGGTGGGGAGGGGTAGAAGGGGAAGGAGAAGCAGGCTCCCTACAGAGCAGGGAGCATATTTTTTTTTTCTCATTTCGGTTAGCTGTGTGTGCTTGTGTGTGTGTGTGGGGGGGGTTGGGGAGAGATGAGTGGAATATATGCAATACCAAAAAATACTGAAGTAAAATATATTGGATGTTAGAGGGATAATGCTATGGAGAAAACTAAAGCTCAAAAGGAGGGAAAATTCATAATCCTAGTTTCCCCTTATTACATGGGTTAAGACCTCATAGTTATCGCTGTAATTAGTTTTATGGAAAAATGGGAAGAGCTACTTTATTTATTTAATGTTAATAGTAAATTTTATTGCTGTTACTACTATTGTTATTTTGGTTAAGTGTTTCAGGCAAAAAGAATAGCATATACAAAGAGAGTGGGGCAGGATGGGTTTAGGAAAAACAGACACAGAGTGGTTTGGGACTGGATTCATAGCAGGATTTAAATCCTGGCTCTGCCATTTCCTTGCAATATGACATTGGAAGTCTGTTACACCTCACTTTCAATTTACAGATAACCCTAGTGTCTACCTTATGGGGTTATTGAAATTAAATGAGAAATCACTGTAAAAGTGCTTATTAGCACAATGCCTGACACAGTGAAGTTTTGTGTAAGTTTTAGTTAAGATAAAAATAACAGGCCAGGAGGCTTTTATATGAGTTGAATTTTTCTGGTGATAACTGCTATCTTCTGAACAAGACTTGACTTCTTTGTTTCACCTTAATAACCACAGCTTCTGGTATTCATGCAATAGTGGTTTCCTGGCTTGACCCAGGGATCTCCTACGCGGACGCTATGCCGCGCGCCCACCTAGCTTGGCTCACTGTCAGAGAGCAGCTTGTGGGAATCGTGATATTATATATATATAGTTATATATATATATATAATTTTTTTCATTTTAGAGTTTCATTTTTATTTCATTCAAAAATTCATTTTAAATTTTTTAAAAAAATTTAAATTTAAACTTTAAAATGCATATAGTTAACATAGAGTTTCAGGTGTACAGTATAGTGATTCAACAAGTCTATATATAACTTCCTGCTCGTCACAGTAAGTGTATTCTTAATCCTCTTACCTATTTCACCCATCCCCCACCCACCTTCCCTCTGGTGTTCTCTGTGCTGAAGAGTTTTCACATTTGTCTCTTTTTCCTTTTTCATTTGTTTCTTAAATTTCACATTTGAATGAAAGCATATGGCATTTGTGTTTCTATCGCTGACTTATTTTGCTTAGCGTTGTACCTTTTAGATCTGTCCATGTTGTTGCAAATGGTAAGATTTCATTTCTTTTTAATGATTAAGTAATATTCCATTGCATATATTTACCACCTCTTCTTTATCCGTTCATTTCTCCATTGACATTTGGGCTGCCTCCATAACTTGGCTATTATAAATAATGCTGCAATAGACATCAGGGTGCATATATTTCTGCAAAATAGTGTTTTCATAGTCTTTGGGTAAATACCCAGTAGTGTGAATACCAGATCATAGGATAATTCTATTTTTAATTTTTTGAAGAATCTCTGTACAGTTTTCCACAGTTTGCATGCATTCTCACCAACAGTGCAAATAGGTTCTTTTTTCCACGTCCTCACCAACACTTGTTTCTTGTGTTGTTGATTTAGCCATTCTGACTATGTGAGGTGATATCCCATTGTGGTTTTGATTTGCATTTCCCTGAGGATAAGAGATGTTGGCATGCTTTCATGTGTCTATTGGCCATCTGGATGTGGGTGAAGTTACAGAAGCAGCCAGCATTGTTACTTGAAATACCTTATAAATCCTAATTCAGTGACAGCTACATTTAATGGTTGAAAATCTGTTTTGTTACTATTCATCTCTAGCTTCCTACTCTAATATACAGCAACTATAATCTTAGAAGCATATACTTAAAAATCTTGATATTGGGTAGGATTAGAGAAAATGGATATTACCTTCACATTGTGAAGTGATTTGCCTGTGAGAAGAGGTGAGTGATGCTGTGGCAAAGGCTATGCTCACTGCTTGGCAGACACTATAACACATGCTTACATAAACTATTAAATTCTTACAACACCCTGTAAGTCGACTATTAATTCTCTCTCTGAAGATGAACGAAATAAGTCTTGGAGAGATTAAACAGTTTTACCTAGGAAACAGAGCTCGTAAGTACTGAGACCAGGACTCGAACCTAAATCTTGATCCGTACATCCTATCTGTAGTCCTCACACCTTTCAGCTTCATCCTCTGGCTTGAGCTAAGGAGAGTGAACAAAATAACAAATCCATTGGTTTTAGCCCAAACAGTTTTCCAGAGCTTGTTCACGAGTTGGCCCTGCTTAGCTTACCAACTATGTTTTAGAGTCCATACCCCAGGTGCTCTGCGCCCAGCCCCACTGGCTTCCTTTCTGTTCCACAAGCACCACATAGTGGGGTCTTTGCAGATGCTGTTTCCTTTCCCTCATCCTCTTACCTCCTTTTTCTCTTCCAGTTCTTAGCCTAATACCATTTGCCTAGAGTCTCCATCCAACCCCCTTATGTAAGGGACATGCCCCTTCCTCATCCTCATCTCTCATCCCTGGTGTGTTTCCGTCATAGTGTATCAGTGCTCAGGAGACACTGTGTCCTCTGGTTCCGTGTTCCTCTGCAGACTATAGAAGGTCTGTGAGAGCAGGAACTTTCGCCATCTTGGTTATTACTCTGTGAGGAAATTTAGAGTAGCATTTGGAGTATAATACATTTTGAAAAACAATTGAATAAAAATGGGTGAGTGACTTTGAGATGCATGTATTTGTTTCTAATTGGAAACAGTGTTTAAAAATGTTGATGGATGTTTTGAAAAGTAATGTCTTTGATAACTTTGAGTATTCTAAATCTTCTTTAAATCTTGATCAGGATTCTTAATGCCATAAATAAAAGCTATTTTAATGTCCTGCATTAAGAGATTTCTACTTTGGTTTTGATATGCCTGATGGTCTTGTTTACATAATTGACCTGAAGAAGAATATTACTTAATAAGAATAAAACTCTTCAGCTAATTATCAGCAATGCCGTTATATTGCTAGAGAATAGCAGTTTTAGCTAGATAAAGATATGGCACACTATCTAGCCTAACTGAAATACTGTAGAAAATAAAAAAGGCTAAATGGGTAGATCCAAGTCCAGAAACTCAGGAAAGGGCTTTTTCCATAATATCAGGCCAATTCTTACTGTGTAGTTTCCACCCTCCATCATTATAAGACATACACTTATAGGAGCAATAGACTATATAGAGCACTCAATCAAAACAAATCTATTTCAGAAAGAATCAGTATTAATCAAATTTCTCAGTTTATCTCAAATACGTGAGAAACAAAGCAGTAACTTTCATGGGTACATTATCACAGAAATCATTGCACAATAGTCCATCTAAGGCAGATGTAGACACAGAGGACTGTGGGCTAGCTGTTCAAATAGAAAGTAAAAGAAGCATCAGGTTCAGGAGGAAATCACTCACCAAAAATTTTACACATTGTGTTTTGCTCCATAATTAGCAACTAAAACTATTGCTTATGAACCTCATACTCAGAAATCACTGATTTTAAAATATCATATTTAACTACCTATGGACTTCTATATATCTGTGTTACAAAGGAATTCCTTATGTTTCAGGAATGTCTCTTAAAAATACAGTTTTATTGGCAAAAATTTACATATTTAAAAAATATACCTTGGTTTTTATATCTTCCTAAAAGCCAGGTTCTTTTCCTAAAAGACAAAAACAAAAACAAAAACAAAACATAAACACACACAAAAAAACCCACAGAACCCCAAAACAGATTGGACTATGTTTTTATATAAGTAAATACAGAGAAAAGGACATGTTTCATCCATGTAAATAATACTCCCAGTGAATATATCAAGCATTCTATATAGTTCAAAGTAGCATTTCTAGTAGTAAGTAAAAATCCTAAGACCAGTGTAATCAAGACCTGTCTTGTCTACTTTATTCTTATTTTTCTAAGGTCAGCAGCAACATTGGCTTATTTATTTATTTGTTTATTTATTTATTTTGAGAGAACTCACAAGTGTGAGGCAGAGAGAGAATCCTCAGAGAGACTCCCTGCTGAGCACAGAGTACCGAGCCCTATGTGGGGCTTGATCCCAGGATCCTGAGCTCATGACCTGAGCCAAAATCAAGAGTCAGCCACTTACTGACTGAGTCACTCAGGTGCCCTTGGCTTGCTTACTTTTATATGGTAGAATAGATGGACCACAATGTAGATAACTAGGAAATTTAGCTTTCTTCTGTGAATAAGATGGTTTGCCTGCTGACTCTGCGGAACTCCAGTTCTCTGTTTATAGAATGATCCAAGGATATGGAGAAAATATTTATCTGCTTATAGAATGATCCAAGGATCATTGGGTATGGAGAAAATATTTATCTCCAAGGAACTCTGCATATCAGTTACAGATACATTGATTCCTAGAACGGAGAGGGACCAGAGATGATCTCATCAAAACTCTTCCCTATAAAGATCGATAGTCTGAATTCTGGAGACTATTGTAATGAGGCTTTATTTGTCTTTGTGTGTCTGCATGTGCAGGAATACATGGACTCCAATAAATATATTGAGCATCTTCTAACTCAGCTCGAGGAACAACACAGAAGTCTGTGGAGGTGAGTGAAATCCATGCCTAGAACTCAGAGCAGCCTTCATATCCTTTGTGTTGATCATGGAGGCAGGGAGTTGGCAAACGCTCTCTTCTTACACTTGGTGTCAAAACACCTTTGGAAGCAAAAGTCACCAGAGGCTCCTTAGAGAATTTATTCCTTTAATCAAAGTGAAGCAACAGTGTCAGAAGTCGCCCTTAGTCAAAGATGTGCTCAGAGCCGGGAGGATGGCGGAGATCGTGATGCTTTGTCATAGTTGAGAAATTAATTTGTCCAAGGCCACATAATAAACTTACGTTGTAGAAACTAGAATCCAAGTTTCTCTGACTCTTGCCTGCTTAAAGATTAAGGTTATTTCTGTAATTGAAATGTTGAACACAGCTGCTTAATTGCTTCTCTTCATATTAAAGGAGAAAATTTTAAGAATGTTGTTCTGTAGGCCTTTCATGTTTAGTTTTCCATTCTATGTGGTGGGTGAAGAAAGGTATGGGAGAATATTGATGCAGGTAAACTGGAAAAAGAGGTTAATATCACAAAATGCATATTCTCAAGTTTCTTGTTCCCTGGGGCCTCTCGGGAATTGAGCCTGATTGAAATGAATGCGTTGTTATTTTCTAGATCTGTAGGGCCCATGTGACCATGCTCTGCATAGGGGCTCCAATGAAATATGCTATTCGTTTTCCTAAATTACCATAGCTCATGTTATCTGGAATAAATATACTAGGGTTTAATTATATGATGGCTCACGTTGTACCAGAATTGTTTAATGTAATTAGCTTCATCTCCCAAGGGTTGGTAAGCCCCTGAAGTCCTTCATTTCTTATCTCTTGGCAGCATGGAGGAGAGTGCTCTCCATGTACACAGACATGGTGGGTAAAGATTTGCTGACCCTGTGGCTTGCTTGCTGAGCCTCATCCAAATGTTCCCCATTGATCTCTGTACCAGGCTAGGCTGCCCCTTCTTCCGGCAACGTATAACCAATCCTAATAACCTTGATATGTGTCTTCTCTGAGGGATTATAGCTCTTAGTCAAAGTGCCTAATAATTTCATTTGTTTTGTCCTTTGTATTAGTTTCCCTGCTAAAGAACAAATCTGTGCTTATAATAATAGACCCTCTATTTCTCTGCATGGAAAAAGTAGAGCACAACAAAAGTATTTAATTTTTAAGTGTGCTTCCTGCTAACAGGCATACAAGTTAATTTTATATACTTCCATGTAATACTTTTAGGTGTGTTTTTGAGGTCTATAAATGGTGCTAGTAAAGTTTTCTTTTGTTAACCAGTATATTGTATTAATAAAGCCAGCAACAATATATTTATAATTATGTATCTTTCAGATTATATTTTGCATAGATCTCCTCCAAGGTGCAAAAGGTTATTTAAATGAATTATAACATTTACTTCCAACTACTTATAAAGAATATTTGGTTTTCCCTATCTTTTAAAAGGAAAAAATGTACACAAAAATGATGAATACCATCTGATGAAAGAAATTAGAGTTTAATTTGGTCAGTAAGTGTGTCTTATATACATCATTAGGGAAGAGTAAGGTTTCGTGGGTCTTTGAACCAAAAAACCTGCCTAGAAAAGGATGTTTTCCTCCTCTGATAAGATAGCTAATAAAAGCTTTTGGTCTTTTTGGATTGGTTAAATTAAAATCTAATTTCAGGCATAGACTTACAGAAAGTAAGAGCTCAGGGTTTTGTGTGCTATCACTTCTATTTTCCTTCAGAAATAGAATTATTGCTGCTGAAGAGGCAAAGCCTTATACATAGTGGCAGGGGATCTAATAAAAAAGTTTCATTTGAATAACAATAAAGGGCAATAATGACATTTGAATAGTCAGAATAACTATCAGGGAGAAGATGGAAATGGGTAGTATTGAAAAGAAAATGAAAACCAATAATAGCAGATTTATATACTATTTATTGAATCAAGAAATTATCCTTGATTATATTTTATAAGCAGGTCTTGACTGACTTGAAGTGGTAAGCTTTTTGATGGTTAGTACAATCATAACTGCAATTCTAGCCACATTATTTTTGGGTGAACGCTATGCCAGTGAGCATACAGTGAGCAGTGTGGGGAAATTCTTTCTGGTTATGATTAAAATTTTTAAATACTTTATTGGGTTAGGGTACCATCTATGATGTGCAGAGAATCATAGGAATAACTTGTCAGGTATTCAAGCATGATTGTATTGTCTGAAGTTAAACAAATGTCCCCATAAATCAGTATAAACTTTTTTTTTCCTGATTTTTATTATGCCTTTGATTTGTAGTTGCTACAGTTTTCATGGAGTGGGCTATTATCATTGCTGCTGATGGTCTTCCATTTATATTTCAGCCTACATATAACTTACACAAATCCTGAATACTTAGATGTTCTAACAATAATTGTATTCAGCATTAATTTATGGTTATAGTGTTTGAGGATTAATCAAAAGCATGATAGACACATGGCATACTATGGCTACTTGTTTAATGATGAAAGAATGGGACCAATTGAAGACTTTTTACAAGACTGGATACAAAAAATAAGTCCTTTCTTATTTTCATGGAGGTGGCTACCGTCTTTAATAGGTTATAGTTATATCTTATAACATAAACATCTGCTGTGACACAAATATATTGTCCTAATTATACTCTCAAAATAACTGGTTATTTTGGCGCTCTGTTTAGTATTCTACTGAAATAGACCTATAATCTTTCTCTGGTTTTCAAATTGCAAAGGAATTTGAAGTTCAAATATAGCTAGCTAGCAGTAAGCAGTCATTTAGCTCAAAAAAAGACTTTTTGACACCACCAGAAAACTCTCATGTGAATTCATCTGAGTAGGTAGAGTCAGAATCTAAACCCTACGTAGGACTTGAGCGCAACTCTGGGTGGGTCAACTTTGCTCGGCATCTCCCTGGGTGATGAGAAATAAATATCTCCAGTGACAACTAGTTTACTAGTAGATGTTGAAATGGAGGCTAATGTTTGATATGTTCATATGTTTTAATGTGGAAAGTTAAGAAGTAGAGAAAAAGGCTCTTTGACACCTAATGCTTTTTATATCACCTGCTACCATTTCTAATTTGGCTAAATATATCTGACTGACAAGAGAGATCATAAAAAACAACTACTGAAAAAAATCTTTCTTCTAACGTCTGATAGAAATCTTTATCCCTTCGCAGCCTCGGATTAAGAGTCTAGAATAAACACAGAGTTGGAAGATACATGTTGAGTTCATGAATATTTATGGTGTTAACTCTTTCATGTCACATGTGAAATTAAGTGTGAAAAATGGAAGAGGCATAATACTATAGAAATGGAAAGAGGACTGTGAGTTTTAGAACCTTGGACTGGGGGACCTGGCCTCTCCAAATTGGGCACAGGGATATCATCTCTGGAAGGAGTTTCCTTTTCTGTAAAAGGAAGCTATCTGTAAAGCTAGTACTTAAGTTTCCTGACACTGAGATTATTTGAAACCCATGATGGTTAAGATAATACATTTCCATAACATGTACAAATACACATTTAATATTTTTCTGTAATTATGCAGCTGGATCATTTTGTAGTACTTAATACATCTATCACAGAAAGCTTCCAAGAACATAAGTAGAAACCAGTAAAATAGAAGAAATACTTAATGGCGTGCTAATAACTCAGCATCAAAGTGTTTATTTCATATTTTCATAGCTCGAATTGGAGACAGTGTTATCAATAAACTGTACATAAAGAATAAGGTCTGATGGGCAAAATTAAATGACAAGATCTGGTGAATACAAAGTGCCAACTACTAGCCTATAGTTCCCAGATCAGAGTACCATTTGAAGAAGCTGTATGTAGGCTAGGGATTCTCAGTCAAGGCGCTATGGATATTTGGGGCCAGACCATTCTTTACCTTGGCAGGGGTGAGGGGGTGGGGGTGCGGAGTAAGGTCATCCTGTGCCTTTTAAGTTGTCTGACATCATCCTACCCACCACATACCAGTACCAAACCCTCTGCTGGGGCAACCAAAAAAGTCTCCAAACATTTTCCCAAAGGTCAGAATCTTCTTTCCTCTCTACTGAAGAGAGTGATCCAAATGATCTATGAGCATTTTCTTAAGCACATTCCAAGAAAAATGAACACCCTGGGTAGCTGTTACAGGCTTTTTTTTTTTTTAATGACTTACCCTGTGGTCAAATTTGAGATATACTAGGTAAGCCCAAGTTTTAAAGTGTTTGAATTCTAGAACTTCACAGAGTCATTTACATGGCTAACATGTGCTATGAATATCAAATATAGGATATAAAATAGACTTTTGACTTCTTAAAAAATTCCCTTCTTTCTTGCAGCATCTAATCTGACTAAATTTCAGAGGAACATATTTTGGGAAATAATGATCTATCCAGTTCAATAATGAAAAATACAAAAACATGGTTGTAACTGTTCTTCTCTCTTCCTTTACTTCACTGGTACTGAGATAGGTATATAATTAAAGATCAGCTAATAGTGAGGAGTCCAGGTTGTTACTAAAAGGGGAATGCAAATATAGGAAAAGATAATTTCTAGTTCATCATAATTTTTCTGAGGGGCAGCCCAAGCCTCCATACCAAATTTCAAGTATCTGAACAACAATTGATTACAAGCTATGTTGGCCCGAGTAAAGCATTTAACTTCTTCTTCCTCAAGGGGAAATGTAATGGTTTCCTACATCATCAAAGGGAATAAGATGCCTAATTAAAAACCATGTATAGGTCCCTGTTGATATAAAAGTCCCTAAGGCCTACCCCTTCCAACAATAATGTTATAATTTTAGTATATCCAAACTTCAAAAAAATTATATTGAAGTATACTTGGCATACAATGTTACTAGTCTCAGGTATACAGCATAGTGATTCAACAAATCTGTATGTTGCAAAATGCTCACCACCGTAAGTATAGTTACCACTGGTCACCATACAACATTATTACAGTGTTAATGACTAAATCCCTATGCTGCATTTATATACCACAACTCACATATTTTATAAATGAAGTTTGTACCTCTTGATCCCTTTAACCTTTTCACCCATCTCCCATCCCCTCTGGAAATTACCATCTTGTTCTCTGTAGGAGTCTGTTTCTGTTTTGTTTCATTTCTTAGATTCTACACAAAGATAAAATTATATGGTATTCATTTTCCTTTGACTTCTCAGCATACTACCCTCTAGGTTCATCCATGTTGGAGCAAATGGCAAGATTTCATTATTTTTTGTGACTGAGTAATATTTCAGAGTGTATCTGTGTGTCTGTAAAATCGTCTTATTTATCAATGGACATTAGGGTTGCTTCCGTATTTACTGTTGTAAGTAATGCTGCAATAAAAAATAACTAGGGGTGCATATATCTTTTTATTTTTCTATTTTTTTTTAAAGATTTTATTTATTTATTTGACAGAAAGATCACAAGTAGGCAGAGAGGCAGGCAGAGAGAGAGGAGTCAGGCTCCCTGCCGAGCAGAGAGCCTGATATGGGCCTAGATCCCAGGACTCTGAGATCATGACCTGAGCTGAATGCAAAGGCTTTAACCCACTGAGCCACCCAGGTACCCCAAGCATGTATCTTTTTAAATTAGTGTTTTAAGTTTTCTTTGGGTAAATGAAATTCTACTACCCAATAGCAGAATTACTAGATCATATGGTATTTCTATTTTTAATTTTTTTGAGAAACTTCTATACTGTTTTCCACTCTTTGTACCAATTTACATTCCTACCAACAGTTCACAAGGGTTCCCCTTTTCCCACATTTTCACCAAAACTTCTTATTTCCTTTTGATTTTAGCCATTCTGACAGGTATGGGGTTATATCTCATTATGGTTTTGATTTGCATTTCCCTGATGATGAGTGATGCTGCACATTTTCTGATGTGTCTGTTGGCCATCTCTATGTCTTCTTTGAAAAAATGTCCTTTTAGGTTCTCTGCCTAGTTTTAATAAAATTATTTGGGTTTTTTTTTTTTGGTGTTGAGTTGTGTAAGTATTTTTTAAGTACATTTTAGATATTAACTTGGTATCAGATATATCATTTGCAAATATCTTCTGTTCAGTAGGTCATTCTTTGTTTTGTGGATGGTTTCCTTTGCAGTACGACAGCTTTTTACTTTGGCAGATTCCATTAGTTGATTTTTCTTTTGTTCCCTTGCATTAGGAGGCATAACCATAAAAATATTGCTAAGGATCTTGTCCAAGAGATTACTGCCTATGTTTTCATAGGAGAGTTTTATGGCATCAGGTCTCAGATTCAGGTCCTTAAACCATTTTGTGTTTATTTTTGTTTATAGTATAAGAAAGTGGTTCAGTTTTGTTCTTTTGCATGTAGCTGTCCAGTTTTTCCAACATCATTTATTGAAGAGATTGTATATCCTTGCCTTCTTTGTCATAGATGAATTGACCACGAATACGTGAGTTTACTTCTGAGATCTCTGTCCTCTTCCATTGATCCGTGTATCTGTTTTTGTGCCAGTACCATAGTTTTTTGATTACTACAACTCTGTAGCGTATCTTGAAATCTGAGAGTATGATACCTCCAGCTTTGTTCTTTCTGAAGATTGCTTTGGTGGTTCAGGGTCTTTTGTGTGTCCAGAATTCTTTAAAATAGACTTTTGGTTTCTGGCTTATCTGTGATCATTATTCTAAGGAAAGAGGTAAGAAAAAAAATGGATAAAAAGTATTTCATTCCCATGATTGAAAATGCTGCTTATCTGAGAGTGAACACTAAGATGAAATGATCTACCTTGCAAATCCTCATTCATGTTTTCCCCCACGTCAATATATTCATCTCAGTTCTAATCTCAGTTTCTATAAAATGTGAATGATATTAAAACTGCTTACTGAGAGGTTGCATGCTCTCACTCTATTTATCTCTGGGACCAGAAAAGTCTTTTTTGTGCATTACCTAGAAATTGTCTCAGAGTTGTAAAATAAAATTAAGAAGCAGAAGCACATATGCCCTGAGAAAAGTCAAGCCCAGAGCTCTTGGAGATTTACCCTCTGTGTATCTTGGATTTTAGAATCAAATTATCCAGGCATCTTAAGAATGATCACATCGCTACCCTCATGGGGTTAATTTATGTAGAATAAGGAGATGCCGAATATTAAGCAGGTTGCCTTTGCTGTAATCATAGACTTCCGCTGGGAGATCTTAATTGGCAACAAGTAAAACTGCTCTGCATGAATTCTTAATGGTGGACAGCAAGTAAAATAAGAACTGTGATTTGTTTTCTACATCCCTTCAGGAGAGAAAGAGGCTATCTCTGGGGAACAGAATGTGTAGGAAACAGAGAGAGCTCAGTGCTCTGTAATAGCAATAAACGCTCTGAAAGCAAACCTCCTGCTATGCGTACTCAATAAGAGCCCATGGGCTCCCAGCTCTGCACCTCCATCTCCTCTGCTGGGCTCAAAGGAGACCGGGGCTAGCACGCTGTACATTGTCTTCCCCTCCTCTCAACCCTAGGGCTAGATTTCTAAATCATAGCTGGATTCTAGGGCAAGTGTAAGCACCAGAGCCACCCTGGAAACCCATCAATGTCACTCCTCAATTACCCACCAGGGGTTGTTTGAGAGATGCAGACAGTCTCCAACCCCTGCCGAGATAAGAGTATTGCCTCTAAGTCATGCCCTCTGCCAGGCATAAGGGAGAATACATCAGAGCTCTGGGAACTGGGTATTGCCACATGCTTCAGCAGTTCGGTCATCCCCCGACAGTGTGCAGAGGGGCTGGTGGGCTGAACCATATATCCCAAAGGATGCTAATTGTAGCCTGATGCTGCTGCTTTAGGGGAGCAAGGAAGCATTTGGGCCTCTTACAGCTCTGAAGCCCTGGGTGAAGTGGCATTCTTGTCTTTAAGGTGACTTCTGTTCAGTAGCAGAAAGGTCTCATAGAACCCAACCCAGAAATGTATCTGGATTGACCGAATGGAAGATCACTTGGTTCGTAATTGACCTTGTACCTGAGGATTCACCCGCATTATCCTTTATTTAGGGGACCTGCATGTGTTCTGCATGTCTAACTACTTAGGGAGTTGCCCGGCATTTGAACTCAGGTCTTCTGGGGTGAGGAGGCATCAACAATGCCAGAGTAAAGCTCTATGTTCACTTTATACATGTGATCCCCCCCTCACACTTTAAAATCAAGTTTGTCCACCCTTTAAATTAAAGGGTGATGCTAACCCAGTAGAGAAGGTATATTTAGGTCCTAACCAAATAAATATTTTTAAAAGACTCTTTAAAACCTTATGGGTCTCCTCCCCTTCTCTTCACTCCAGATTGTGTTTGAAAGAGAATTCGTATTTATTTGTCAATCATTCTGTGGGGCTAGTTGGAGGAATTTGTGAAACGGGTTTTAGGAGACCATCCTTCAGAAATCCAGAGGCTTCCCTGAGGAGGGCAAGTTTGATCTGACTCCTGAGGAGGGGCAGATTTGAAGGCCTGAGGGCAAAGGAACAATCAGTTACTGAATGGATGTGGTTTGAACTGCCTCTAAGACTTTTGAGTATAACTGTATATAAGATGATGAGAAATTCAGGTCGAGAACTTTTTAGGGTTAATAAAACACAGTATAGATGAAGGCATTAGATGAATCTTCAAAGATATAAACTTGCCCTCTAAGATAACTGGGGGAGCAGCCCCACTTTAAAGATGGATTTATTGCTGCCATGGGAAGCTTGTGTTGAATCATGTTGTACAAGTGGGTCCATGGATGCTTTGAAAATAATTCGATTTCTCGTTTAAACAGATTTATGTCCTTCAAGAAACACCCTCAAAAATCCCCCCAAATATTTTAATGTCAATCAGATTTGGGGGCCATCCAGAGACATTTACTCCTATTTAATCTGAAAACATTTGGCTTCGAACACATGTGCTATTTTTAGGTCCATGCTTATCTTAATAGGACAGCCAAGAACCTAATGTGATTTATTTATCTGAAATTAAAATAAAGAGCCTCAAGCAAGAGACATTTTGTAGATTTATTTAGAGCAATAAAGATCCCGAATATTCCCTACTAAGTTGAAAGAAGAAAAACTCCAGCAGGCAACAATACCAAAATGACCCTTCCATACAAATACTGCACTGACACTGATGTGCGCCTGCAGGAAGAAATGACATAGTGCCTTTTTCTGCAGAAGGAAGGATGAAATGGGCAATTTACCCTCGCCTTCTATTTAATTTTAGTTTTAATGGAAAAAAAAATCACTAACTTGTTAGTGTTTGAGCGTACTTGTGTTTTTTTTTTTTAAAGAAATTTATTATTAGGATATAACTCTATGTATTTCTATATGGGCAGCTCTGGAGTTGAAAGGGGTCCTTGTGTTTTCTTTTTCTTTTTCATTTGCTTACTCACCCCCCATTCTTTTTGACCTTTTCTTACTATTTTTTAAAGATTTATTTATTTGAGAGAAACAGAAAGAGAGAGAGGACAGAAGTTGAAGGCAGAGGGAGAGAGAGAATGTCCACCACACTCCACCCTGATCATGGAGCCCTACGTGGGGCTCAGTCTCAGGACTCTGTGATCATGACCTGAGCTGAAATCGAGTTGACCTCTTAACCAACGGAGCCATGCAAGTGCCCCTTGACCTTCTATATGTAGAGGCCTGACAGCAAGCAGGAAGTTCTTTTATCCCACCTCCACCCTCCAGTTCTGGGGAGAGCTGTCTGGGCCTCCCTGAAAAGAGGAAATACAAACTGTAATTTTTTTTTTCCTCTCAAGGCTTGAACTGTAGCACATTGACTACTTTAGAATTACAAATTAGACCTCATAAATAATCCAAGAAAGAGCTGAGGATGGAAATGCACTCTGGAATCAAAGGATCAGGACTAGGTTGAAATTGTAAAGTAGTTGGTATCTCAGGGCAGAGAGAACTTCTAAGATGTGAATGTCTGTTGCAGGGTTAGTCGAAGTGGCCTCCTCCGGCTGATTGCACAGCCCAGGAGCCCTCAGGAGATTGCTTTACAGGAATCTGACTGACTTGATGCTCTGGTGTTCGCTCTCTACTGAACGCTCACTGGTTAAGTATCATCCATGTACTGTCTGTGGAGATAATCCTAGATTTTTGCTGGCTGTCACCATGTGCCTGAGAGAGAAAGACCATTCCAGCTCTCAACTCTGCATTACTCCATTAACCCACTTTTACTAGTAGGGGAGATCTCTCCGTTAGACCCTAGGGATGCTCTGGTTTTTATGAGGACCAGTTAATGAGGACAACACTTCAGCAGAATATTCTAGACATGGAACTGTGGCTCGGTACTCACCCTCAATGACTGCTCCACTGGTTTCACTCAGGTATTTCTTCACACATGCTTATTGTCTAATTTTCTCATGAGGACCAGTCATATTCCTCGGATCTGCGACTTGTAGAACCAGGTCTCCTCCTTCCTTCTGTCTCTCATAGCATTTAGCTTAAGACTTAAAACTTCAAACATGAAGCTTTATTTACATCAGAAACAAAAGGACATTGGAAGTATTTTAGTCAGTTCTGTAACTTAGTGACTTAGCACATTGTCAACACCCAAATCACTTTTCTAGCCATGGAAGGGATTAGAGATGATTCAAGAAGAGAAATTACTAAGGACTTATGTGTTCGTTAGGGATGAGCACAGCTCTGTTTCTAAGTCCAGGCAAGAAAAAAACTCATCAAGTCTAGTAAAAAGACACCTGTACCTATGGTGTACAAATGCTAAAGGGAACACATTTTAAAGACAGTTTCTCTTAGAAAGCTAAAGATGGGGACACTTACTAGATGGACATATGTTGTTAGTGATAGATTTTGGGAAGGGTGCTTGTTCACCAGACGTTTATTTTATGCTTCTTTCAAGAGCAATCATAAGGTAAGAAGTTTTAAGATATGTTATGTCTGCGTGATGGGTGCACAGCCTGGGAAGGGCTCTAAATTGATATTTCTGCCCCCAGTTTTACTCCCTTTAGCTATCAGTGGCATCTTGAGCTGCAAATAACCTTATCAATAGAAACAATGAAAGAATAGTTGTCATTTTGAAAGAACAGAATGAAGAGACTATGATAGGTTAAAAAAATCCATGATAAAAATCAATACCGGAAATAACAAGTGTTTATTTCTTTTACACCTTGTGTAAAATGAGTTATAGAAAAACGTTAGACTTATTGAGTTGCTTTTAAAAACAGAATCAGGGACAGCTGGGTGGCTGAGTCATTAAGCGTCTGCCATCAGCTCAGGTCATAATCCCAGAGTCCTGGGATCGAGCCCCACATCGGGCTCCCTGCTCGGTGGGAAGCCTGCTTCTCCCTCTCCCATTCCCCCTGCTTGTGTTCCCTCTCTCGCTATGTTTCTCTGTCAAAAAAATAAACAAAATCTTAAAAAAAATAAGTAAGTAAAAAATAAAAACAGAATCAAACAGAATAAAACAGAATCTGAAAGGCTAGGAATGGGGTGTTTGCAGAGAGGGTTGTAAGCTTTTCCATTAGGTTAGACCCTTTAAAGTCAGAGGGGAGTTCAGCATAAATAAGAGTGGCATAGGCTGCCTAACCGAGGCTGAATTTGCCAAGGTTTCATGGTGGGGAGAACAGTAGGGATAAATAAGAGAAGGTGGCAAAAGAGAACAACCAACAACTAAAAGGAAATCGCCATTTTCTTACATAAATGCTTTAGATAATGTAATTAAAAATAAGCAACACACACTGTTCCAAAATATGACTGCGGCATACTATCGCTGGGGCTGGTGTGTGGGGGCTCAGTAGTACAGTCGGGGTCTCTGTTCAGATGGTTAGCTGACTGTGCTGTACTGTTAGGAGGTTTGTAAAATACATTCCTGGTTCATGGCTTGTGGTGTGCCGTTTAGGTCCCGATGCTGCCACTTGCTCTGTGGGCATGGGACAGTCATTGAGGTATTTGAGGGCTGAGTTTCCCCTTGGTATGAGAAAGGGGTAAAAGAAGTGATTTCGGTGGGCCTTTCTTCAAGTTCACAATCTGTAATTATTACCAATGACCTCATAGGCCAACTGAAGGGCTAGCGGTGAGGCTGGGAGAGAAGCTATAGATACACGGAATTGCTGAGGGCCAAGTGGCCGTTTGACTTCCTGAAAGAAGGCAGCAAATAATTTTAATGGACCCCCCTTTCTTTCAGTTCTAATTCTTGAGCTGTGTTTTGGCATGGAAGCTTCCAAAGGTAATAAAACAGCATGCTGACAGACCCAGGGCACCAGAGCAGGGTCAGAGTCGGTGACCACTTTCAAAAGGTTTTCCAGGAAATTGTCCTGTTGAATAATGTTTAAGTTTCCACAGAGGCTATGAGCACAGCATGGTATAAAAAATATCAATTGCACAATATTAAAATTAAAAAAAAAGCAACTCTGGGGTTATGGTCCCTATTAAGGGAAATTGAATTGTCTTACGATGGCTCCTCAGTATTCCCTGGAGATTCATAGACTCAGTGGCTCATTGAAAGCCTGAATGTGTATTTACCTGGATTTATTCATTTGTATTGTCTAATTGATTTTTCCTATACCTTTGCTTTGGAAATGAAGATATAAATGGGGCCACTTACAGAAGCCCACTCTAAAAGAGAAATTCTTTGGATCACATACACAATTTAGGACTTTGGCCTCTGGGATCATTTGTTACCAAGATGATATAATTTAAAATGTACCGAAAGTCCTATCTATCCATAAATACTTCCCTCATTGGACTGCTGAGAATTCTCATGCTTGAAATAAAGGAAATTGGGTATCCAGAATATCACTCCTGAAATCTATACTTGCCACCTGATGAGCAACCTAACATTACTCTCTTAGTTCTCCATAGAATCTCACCAAGGATTAGATTGCCAGTGCAGATAGTTGTGGAAATCAGAGTCCTGGAAATTTTTTAGTGAAGTCAAGCATATATATTTACTTACTATTTTCTATTGAGTTGTAATTGACGTACAACCTTATATTAGTTTCAGGTGTATAACAGAGCGGTTTGATACTTTTATACATTATGACATGATCGCCAAGGTAGGTCTACTTATCATCTGTCACCATACAAAGTTATCAGAATGTTATTGACTCTCTTCCTTAGGCTGAACATTACTTTCCATGACTTATTTCATAGCTGGAAGTTTGTACCACTTGTTCCCACACCTTACCCTCTGGTGACCACCAGTTTGTTTTCTGTATTTATGAGGGTGAGTATGTTTCTGTTGTATTTTAGTCATTTGTTTTGTTTTGTTTCATTTTCAGATTCTACGGTAAGTGAGATCATATGGTATATGGCTTTTTCTGTCTGCTTTACTTCACTCAGCGTAATTCTCTTTAGGTCCAACCATATTGTCACAAATGACAAGGCCTCATTCTTTTTTATGACTAAGTAATATTCCATAGCTAATATATATGAATATATAGCTTACATATCCATTCATCTATAGGTAGACCCTTAGGTTGCTTACATATCTTGGCTATTGTAACTAATGCTTCAGTGAATATCGGGGTAAATATATCTTTTCAAACTAATGTTTTTATTTTCTTTGGATAAATACCCAACAGTTGAATGGAAGAATGAAAGTACTAGTGGAAATCGTATAGTATAAATCTAAATATTTCTAAATCTAGTCACAGAGGTCTCTACCAACCCTGGTCTCCTTTTCACCGATCATTTCTATTATGCACACTCTCCCTTGTTGTTCATGTCTCCATTTCAGATAAGTAGCACCCATCCTTCAAAGTACAGCTCAGGTCTTCCTCATCTATAATTCCTCATGTGGATTGCTCAGGCTGCCTGGGCTCCATTTTTTTTTTCTAATCCCCCCCTTAACTTGGGACTATACTACACATGTGTACATAATGATTTACATCTTATAAAAATTCAAGAATTATTCCATTCACCTTAATTTTAACTGTACAGATATTTCTAGCACCTGGCTTTCCACTTCTGTTATTTATTATAGGGTGGCTAGCTCAGGTTGAACATAATAAGTATTGAGCTAATACATACTAACTGATTCTCTTAAACAGAGCAATTAGAAGTCCTATGTGGTATTCTTGTCTATGTGCACTGTATCAAGAATATTTATTTCAGATGTCATCTGAGGACATTACAAAGCAGTGAATGTCCAGAAGGCCAGTGACTAGAATGGTATGATGTGAAAAATAAATTAATCTTGGTGAAAGAAATTAGCGATGCTGGCAAATAGAAAACTAAGGGGTAGACCTATAATTGCTTGAAAAGTCCAGTGAGTTGTCTTATGGAGAAAGGATGAGCCACATCCTGAGATATTCATGAGGACAGACATGGTCACCTAGTTGTTGAACTGCAGACCTGAGAGTTGGCAACTCAGCACTAGAAGGGAAGGTTCTGACACTTCTAGCCTCTAATGTGGAAGAGGGTGTTCTTGAGATAGTGAGCTTTGTACACAGCAAGTGCCAAAGCACAAGCCGAGGGACCATCCTTCTGGTGTTATGTAGAGTGGATTCTGCTACACTGGACAGAAAGAGGCCAGCCGCCCCTTCATGCCGGGTGACTCACCATCTGGCTCTTACGCACCAGCCCCATTTTGCCATCAGTAGCTCTACTTGTAAGGACTATTTCCTCTCCTGTGTACCATCCCTTTTATATATCTGAAGACTCTTTTACATGTTTGGCCTCAGTGTTCACTTTTCCAAAAGGAAGTGACGTAGGTTCTTCCTTGCTCCTCATACAACTCACTTATCAGATCCCAATTAATCATGGCCACCTACTGGACTTATACTAGGTTGTCAGTTTTCCTCTTAACATGTGGGTTACTAATCTAAACATAATATATTTTATTATGACCAGATTACAAGTCTAGTTTCAGTCATCCTTTGCGAAAGGGTTGTTATTCTAACTTTATGATTCCCCCTCTCCCAGTGGTACTAATTGTTAATAACCTTTAGGCAAAATACCTAAAATTCCAGCATTGCATCATGCATATCCAATTACTCTCTTGTGGACTCAAAGAATATAAATCATTATTTCAAGAAAGGGCAAAGAGTGTTTTAAATCTAGGAATCCATTCTCTTTTCCTTCACTGTTCCTTTATTCCCTGATTTTTTTAAATTCACCATGTCCTGCTTCACATCTTCATTTTTCCAATGCCAAGGCTTTATTTATGGTTAGGAGGTCAGAGCAGAATTAATAATTACAAGTAAATTAGGTCATTCCTGACCTTGGTGGAACTTTTATTGGCCAATTACTCTAGTCTTCAGAAGGGAGAAGGGAGTGAGTTTCAGATCATCACTGAAATGAACAATTATTAATTTAGCAGTTAAAATCCCAAGGTTAAGGATTATCAGGGAGTATAATGCTAGAAAGAAGAAACAAATCTCATGAGAAAGTATTTATCGAGAGAACATTAAAGTGAGTGGAACTACTGGATTTTTTTTTTTGCTGGAGACAGGGATTAAAGTGGAGTGTTATAGATGTTTCTCATGGTCTGTATTTAGATTTTTCCTGTTTCAACCATATTATGACAGTGGTATGTGCATTTCACTAAAGAAGATAGTGCTTTCTGAAGTTTCTGATCATTTATTTTAGAAATTCAATTCCACTGCCCCTTTTTTGTGTGGCCTCCCCTCCCCCACCCGAATCTCTGACAGATTTATTTCTGGCCCATTTTCTATGTTAGTAAGTGAGGTTATTTTTCTGGCTCAATGCTAAGCCATTGTTAGAGAAGTTCCATTTCCAGGCAGTTTTAAAGTAGAACCATTATCTTTCTCCTCATAATTTTAAAGCTAACATTTGAAAACCATTTTCAAGTTTGGATAACAGTTGAAAAATTATTGTGTGAAACTTGCATTCATCTTTGTCACAATGATGAAGATTTTGCAATAAATACCATGTAGATTATTTTTCCTGTCAAATGGCTGCTAGACATTGGAGTAAATTAATTAGCTGAGACAGTCATCAGATGTGGATATCCCGATGTTATCAAAGAGAAAGCATGAGCTGAGATTGAGCGAAAGGCAAGAGCTGATTCACCTGTCAACTGGAAATGTTTGGGAAGGGCCAGTTAGGGTGGCTTGGGAAAAATCATTTTGAAAACCAGATAGGTATTTATGACAATGGGTTTCTACATTTATGAGCCAATGGATCTTCTTTTTTCCTAAGGAACATGCAGTTAAACTCGTTTTATAATGGGCTAGAAGTGGAAATGTTCTAGATATAGGGATAATATATGGCCATGCTATAATAACGCAGTGAGAAGGGATATTTGAATAGCTGCATGGATGTTTGCATGTCTTGATGGGAAAACCACAAAAAGGTCAGAGGTTCAAAATGTCTGGAAGGTTTCCTGCTTTTCATTTTGAGCAAACCAGAGACGAAAGTGTGGATAAATCCTTAGGAAAACTTTCTCATGGAATTTCCAAGTCCTGATTCTTCATGTAAAGTTGGAATGTAAAAATACCCTGTATACTTTTGTTTGGGAATGAGATACTTCAGACATAGTTGGCTTGCTTTATATATTGTCAAAGACTGGTTTCTTGGATGTATCTTCTATTCATAAACCTGGCACTTTCTCATGGCATCCAAAATGCAATACTGAAGGTTTTCACAAATGGAAGCAAGAATTATCCAGGAGCCTCTTGGCCATAGGCCATCTCTGTCTTTGGCAGAGCTGGCAAGCAGGGCGTCTTTGATATTAACTTCAAACATTCATAACATGACCCAAACAGGGCATTTTTTCTTATTAACTATGCTGGGCCTGTCATTAACTTAAACAAGCCACTTAACATCTATTTGTATTTCTAACCTCTCCCACCTCTTGTTGGATAATAAGTTCCATAAATGTAATCCCTGCTTTGTGGACTAGGACTTCCTTTTATTTGGGCTTAAGCACCCACAGGCTTCAGGCGGTGACCCCTCTATTAGACATTTGAGGGTTTAATGAATAATTCCATTTCACGCTATGTTTATGACTTATACCCTTACAAGTATAGGTCACTTTGCTTCTGACATAGAATGCTCAGAGGAAAACCACAACAGTAACTTCAGAAGCATGTTTGTTTTCTTGATCCTTTTATCTTTAAAAGCAACAAATACATTCAGTATGATGGTAGGAATTCTAGTCTTGAATCTGCCACTCTGTAACCACAGCTAAGTTAGTTGGTCATTGGACTTGGAATAAACCAGGAATCTGAGCTGAAATTTCTTCTCAGCTCTATGATCTTTTGAATTTGGGACCATATAGGAAAACATATCGCTTACACTGAAACATTTCTGAAACAAAATTCAAATCAAGTAGCCATTTTAAAATTTTAATATTTTGGGGAAGGGATAACAGAAAAGTTTATAAATACAGACAAATAGAGAAACAAGACCTTGTAAAATGTGCCACCAGATTTGGCTGTAGAAAAACAAAGCTCCTTTTCCTTTTTTAAACATATGGCTCCTCTACCACTTTAAATGGTCTATATGGTCCATATTTTCATGACTGCTCATGATATTCCATTATTTTGGTATCCATTACACCGACCGACTTTTTATCCCTCTTCTTTTTAAAAATGTCCGTTATAGGACCATCTCCTCCAAAAAGCATTTCCTGATTCTGTACCGCAAATGGGCCACTCCGTCTTCTGTAGTTCCACAAAATTTGACATGTGAAAGCAGTGCAGAACTTTTTTCATTCTGATTTATGTTACAGGTGGGTCAACACTTTCTCTGGCTTGCTCATTAACCAGGAAGCTATTGGAAGAGGAATTCATGTCTGTTCATCTCTTCACCTGGTACCTAACGGGCCAGGAGTGCCTGAATGCATCGGGATGCATAGTCATCATGGGTCCTCAGGGGTAGATAGTCATGCCTCATGGGTTCAGAGCAATCACACTTGCCGGTGCTGAGACAATGGGAGTTCCGATGGGAATGACCATTATCATCAGTCTCCCACTTGCTGCATTTCTGTATAGGAGAGAAGCTCTCTGACTGCATTTCCTGGACACGGATTCTTGGTTCATTTCCTCTTCATTCCCATTTCTCCTCTTGCGTCATTGCTTTTGCTCTTGCTAGTTAGTCTTCTACTTTCACTCTCATTTTCAGCCTGTTGGAAGTCTTGTAAACCACACAGTAGAAGGGATTCCAGTCATATAATGCATTCCCCAAATATGTACACTGTAGAATAGCCCTATCCAGCATCCTCTACCTATCATGTCCATGTATGTTCCCATCCTATATTCATCTTCTGGCCTTTGTAATTCTTGAGACCTACTACTATCGTTTCCGGTGTCTTTGTCTCCCTGTGTCACTAGCTTCTGTGACACTGAATCGTCACGCCACTAATGGCTTGTCTCCTGCCTCCTGGATTGATATATGTCCAAGGAAGACCTAGCATTCTTGAATTCTTTTGTTTGATCACGTTTTCTCCCCCCACCCCTCCAGAATACTTCTCATAGGCATCCCTGCTGGGCCCCATTCAGCATTTCTAAGACAGCTCTCCTCTGTGTTGGCTCTGAAGAGCAGGGCGGCAAGGGCAAAGCTCGGATAAAACACTGAGAGCACTTCATGCCAGCACTCTCCGAAGCTCTTTACAAGCATTTAACGCATTTAACCCTCTCAATTCTGAATTCTAGTACTCTCACTTACGGATGAGGGATGTGATGCACAGATGATTAGCTAGTCTGCTCAAAGGTTGGGTCCTTAATCCTTAAGCATTCAGTGAGTTGTTAATAAATATTTTCAGCTCTACCCCTTATAGTCACATTGTAGAATTGCAGCTCCTGCTCCCGTGCGGTTTGGAGGGGTCATGTGACTCATTCTGACCAATAAATTGCTAGCAAAAGTAACATTCCAAGTTGAAGCATTTAATTTTGGATGCACAACCCTCCAATGTGCTCTTCTGTTCTGCGGAGGTAGCCATCAGTGCTCAGCATGAGGGTTTATTATAAAGCCAGGATCATAGAATGACTGCACAGAGGCCTTTGGCCAACATGTAGTGGGAAGAAGAAATAAGCTTTCATTTCAAGCCACGGATATCTGGGGATTGTTTGCTACCGTGGTATAACGCAGCCTATCCTGACTTCATATACAGGCTAAAATCGTTTAAAGGCAGAACACAGTCTCTCTAGTGCTGGGAATATATGTCCTAAAAATTAAAAAACTTATTATGGTTCTACTTTACTTCAGTCCCTTTGTGTCAGTCTCAGCTTTAGTTGTTCCCTTTGTCTTATATCCAACATATTTCCAGAATATGTCTCAAAATTCTGTTTCTTTCATAAAGAAGTCTTAAGACCTGTTCTTAATATTTCTTTGAATTTACTATCATTGCCCAAATGGTAGTTATGCAGTTTTAAAATTTTACACAGCATTTAAAAAATTTGCTAAGTGTTATATTCTTAATTCATAAAAATAAGTACATTTTAAAAAATCCATGTTTACATTTTGGGAAGTCTTAAGACCTGTTCTTAATATTTCTTTGAATTTACTATCATTGCCCAAATGGTAGTTATGCAGTTTTAAAATTTTACACAGCATTTTAAAAATTTGCTAAGTGTTGTATTCTTAATTTATAAAAATAAGTACATTGAAAAAAATCCATGTTTACATTTTGGGAAAATAGAATAATCTTGAATACACAAAGGACAGGATGAAACTGTATAAACAACTATAACTACCTTTGTAAAGAAAGTTGTAGTGGCTACCCATTCATTAGGAACACTGTATTTTAATTATCTGAGAGTCAGCTGTAGTTATTACTGGCTATAAAAAGTTAATTTGGGTTTAATTTTTTAAAGTTAATTAGTTAAAATGACTCCTAGTCTTATTATTAAAAAAGGAATGTCACTAGCATTCCACAGGAATGTATACACTGTAGAACAACTTGTACCAGAAACTTGAGGGCTCATTAGAATTTATAACATGTACATAATTACCGTAGTTGTTTCAAAGTACAACTCAAAATTATAATCATTAGTTTTTTTTTAAGTATGTGTATTCAAGTCGATACTCTTATAAAAGGGCAATATTATCTAGGGCAGGGAGCAGTAAACGTTTTTTGTTAAGGGAAAGAAAGGAATAATTTTGGCTCTCCTGGGTGTACCCTTATGGTCCTGTCCCAGCTGCCCAACTCTGTTGCTGGGACGCAAAAGCAGCCACAGGCAATATATAAGTGAGTGGGTGTGACTCTGTTCTAATAAAATTTTATTTAGGAAAGTAGGCAAGATTCCATCTGTGGGTGCCAGTTCCTGATTTAGAGTGAATTTTTAAACTTTTCTGTGTTTCACAACCCCCCTCCATACCAACTCCTGAATAAGTAGAGAAGGACTGCAGGTCATTACAAATTTGATTTTGTGTTTCCGTTTTCTTCCAAGACATGAGTAGAGATGCTCCACTCAGCTCCACGGGCACCACGGACTTCCCCCAGCCTGGTGGCTAGCAGGCTGGGAAGTGGTGAGGAAACCTCACAGCCAGCTTTCAGTTCTGTCTCTGAGTCCCTTGTGTGATCCTAAATATCATGGAAGCCCAATTTCCCCATCTATAAAGCAAGAAGGAATGGCATCGGTTTCCTTTCAATAATCATATTCTTTTGTGATTCTATGATGAGAAACATTAAAAAAACAAAGCTCATAAATCATTGAGTAAAAATTAAGAGGATTACTAAGATTCTTGTAAAAGTCTTTTAGCACCTAGTGAGAAGGGTACTACATTATTAACTTTCTGTTAAGAGTTCCTCTCAAAAATATGTTTATATTATTTTCATAGGATTGCATTCTATAGGTTATTGGAAAACCACAGAAGCTATCCCCATGCTAGGGTAGAGGAGTGGATCATGGATTTCCTACATGAAAGTTTAGTTGAAACATATTCCACCATCCCACTTAATACAGCCATTTCAGATGTGTGGATGCTTCTCTGAACAATGATTTGGTGGGTATGAGCAAGCTGAAATAAGCAGGCGTGTACATGAGGGCTATTCCCTCCCTTCCTTGCATGTACATCACTACGTTGCTAATAGGTTTCCCAGTATAAAGGGAGGTATTCTAATAAAAGTAATATATGGGATTATAGAGACATATACACACATGAACATACTAATATATGAACTACAGACAGTGATTTCAGGAGACTGCATAAAGACAGGATCTGAATATAAACAAAAAATTCAGAAAATAAGCTGTTAAAAATTGAAGTCATGCACTTTTTTTTCCTTGTAGACCCTAAATTTGATTTTAAGAACCTGACACAGCATCTGCTATACTAACTACTTAATGGTCGAATGAATGCCTTGATTAGTGAAAGGCCATTCATCTTTAAGTATAAAAATGGACTGATGGATAGAGCATGGGTATGTATTTATTTGTATTGTTAACAAGCCCCAGGAGAATAACCAGGCACTACTGAAGTGCATTCCATTTATACATTTCATTAACGATGATAATGCTATCCTAGTACAAGGGTCTGCTCAGTTGTGAGTGAAAGAGTGTGGGAAGTCAAGTGGAACCTTCCTTTGAGTGGCTGGGCTGAATTCAGCCCTGGCCACAGAGGTTTAATTATTAAAGAAATCAAGTTTCTCTGATAAAGGCTAGTTGTGACTAAAACAGAAACTCAGTAAGAAGTAAGTAAAAATGAGTAGAATAGTCATTAATTTGGGAGAAATTCAAAATTAACAAGCCATATAGTGTTAGTTATATGAGAGCTTTATTTCAAAAAGAAGCTCCTTATAAAAATGATTTTTCTACCCTAATAATGTAAAAATCAGCAGGCATTTATTCAGTGCTACTGTAAAGTACAGAAACTTCCCAGGAAAGATTACAAAATAGTTTATGATTCAACCTGAAAGACATGACAAGCCATAATAGAGGGGAAAAAAAGGAATAGAAGGGGGGCACCTGGGTGGCTCAGTCAGTTAAGCTTCTGCCTTAGGCTCAGGTCATGATCCTATGGGTCCTGAGATCAAGCCCCGGGTCAGGCTTCCTGCTCACTGGGGAGTCCGCTGTTTTCTCTCCTTCTTCCTTCTCCCCTCGCCCCCCACTCGTTCTCTCTCTCTCTCTCTCTCTCTCACACACACACACACACACACACACACACACACGTGCTCTATCTCTCTCAAATAATAAAATTTAAAAAAAAACAGAGAGAGAATAAAGGGCAGCAAGAATAAGTAAGGGAGCTTTTCAGCAACAACTTAAAGTTATGAACAATTAAGTGATGAATAACGAATGTGCCTGTGTGTTTTTGTAAGAGGCGTACTTTCAGAGTAAATTCCGAAACATGAGAAGGCACACTCAAATGGTAAATGCAAATGAAGTTCTGTTGGATGTTGACAGATTTCCCTTCAGGAAGTTTGTACCAAATTTTCACCAGCAATATACGAGAATGTGTGTTCATGCAGAGTCTCCCCAACAGAGTGATTTTTTGAATGTCTACATTTTCTATAACCTGATAGATGAGAAACTATATTTTAGCATAGCTGTAATTTGCATTTCTCTAGTAAGAGTGGACCAGAACACCTGCTCATATGCTCAGAGGCCTCTTTCACATCATTTTGTGAATTGTCTGTTCATGACTTTTGCTAATTTTTATTAATATTTTTCCCTTACTTTAAGAGTTCTTTGTATATTAGAGTTATTGGCCTTTGCTTATGATTTATAACAAATGTGTTCTCTTGGCACATCGGTAGTCTTTTGATTATTTGTGTATGTGTGTGTGTATGTATTGTTACGTGTGATAGGCAGAATAATGTCTCCCAAGGATGTCCATGTCCTAATTTTCAGAATCTGTAAATATATTACCTTCCAAGGCAAAAGGTGCTTTGTAGTTATGATTAAATTAAGTTCAGAGGGAGAGTATATTCCTGGATTATTCTGGTGGGTCCTTCAAAACTAAGAATCATTCTTGGCTACAGTGAGTGGGAAATATGGTTGGCAAAAAAAAATCATGTAGCTGCACTATTGCTGGTTTTGCAGAATGAGGAAAAGTCTATGAGTCAGGGAATGTGGACAGCATCTAAGAAGCTAGAACAGGCAAGATTCTCCTCTAGATCCTTGGAAAGCAAAGCAGCCCTCCTACACCTTGACTTGAAACAAATGAGACCAGTTGGAATTCTACCAAAAAGTATAAGGTATAACAGTGTTGTTTTAAGTCATTGCCTTGTGGTAATTTGTTATAGCAGTCATAAACAAAAAACAAAAAACAAATATAACATGCTATCTAAACATCTTTAGATAGTCAAATTTATTGATATTTTACTGTATCTGTTTGAGTTACTGTTATATAAGCATTTCTTTCACTCAGGTTATAGAGAGGTTACCTGTTTTTGCATTTCTTTTTTTCTTTTTGCATTTTTTTTCTTTTTCTTTTTTATTTTCTTTTATTTTTTTAAAGATTTTATTTATTTGACAGAGATAAACACAGCGAGAGAGGGAACACAAGCAGGGGGAGTGAGAGAGGGAGAAGCAGGCTTCCCGCCAAGCAGGGAGCCTGATGTGGGACTTGATTCCAGGTCTCCGGGATCATGACCTGAGCCGAAGGCAGTCGCTTAACCAACTGAGCCACCCAGGCACCCCTTTTTTCCTTTTAAAGATTTTATTTATTTATTTGACTGAGAGAGATCACGAGATCACAAGTAGGCAGAGAGGCAGACAGAGAGAGAGGAGGAAGCAGGCTGCCTGCTGAGCAGAGAGCCCAATGCGGGCCTCCATCCTAGGACCCTGAGATCATGACCTGAGCCTAAGGCAGAGGCTTTAACCCACTGAGCCACCCAGGTGCCTTGCTTTTGCGTTTCTTGTATGGCTTCTTTTTACACTTAGATTCTGACTCTGTTTGGATTTCATGCTCTGTGTGGTTTAAAGAGTGAATTCAGTGGGTTTTTTTGGTCAAATGGCCAATGAGTTGTGCAGCGTTCTTCATTACATTTAAAAAGCCCATTGTTGACCCAGTGATTTGAAATGCTGTCTTTGTTATATTGTATATTTCCACATGTTCTTGGGCTCTCCCTGGACATCATCATCTGTTCCTGCCCCGTTGGTCTGTCCATGCACCGGCACCACACTGTTTTTATTACAGGAGATATACTGTATGTTTACTCCACGGTAAACTATTTTTCTCATTACAGCTTCTCTTAGTGGCGATTCTTACCAGACTTTTTCATAAGAACCCAAGTAAGAACTTGTCCAGCTCCAAAAAAATCGTGTTGGTGTTTTTATTGGAACTGTGTTAATTTTATAAAGTCACTTAGAGAGAAGTCACATTTTTATAATATTGAGACATTTTATCATAGCCGAGTGAAAGCATCCTTCTGTATTTTCAAGTCCACTTTCGTGATTTTGAAGCGTTTTAAAGCTTTCCTCATGCAGATTTTACACATTTCTTATGATTTTCCCTCAATATTTTATCTTCTTTGTTGGTAATATAAATGAGGTTTTCTTTATAGCAGTCTATCCTTCTAACAGATTATTTATTATTATAAAAGATGGTGATTGATTTATGTATTTTAATTTTAGGGAATCTGAATTGTTTTTCTTTGAATTAATTTTATTGTTGAGTCACATTATTTTTTTCAGGCATACTACTGTCATCTAAAAATATAGTTTTTATTTGTTATGTTCTAATTCTTAGCCTCTGTTTGTCTTGTATGACTGCAGTGACTACACTACAATGTCAACTGGTGGTAGGGACAGTGGGCATCCTTGTTTGTGATTTTACGAGAAACGCCTCAAGTATTTCTCTATTAAGTGAGATTCTGATGTTCAAAGGGTGTGTGTGTCTGTGTGGATGTCTGTTTGTGTCTGTATTATCTTGTTAGGAAAATATACATCAATTCCTATCTTTCTGAGTTTTTATCAGGGAGGGTGTTGAATTTTGTCAAGCCTTTTAAAATATCTGTGCAGCAACTCATGCATTTATTCTCATTAGATTAGCAAGGTGGTATATTACATTGACTAATTAATATTGAGCCAAATGCCAGTGGCTTTTAATCATAGTATATTTTTAAATGCAGTATTACATTGTCTTATATTTAGCATTTTTGCATCGATATGTAGTGACACTGGTCTATAATATATTTTAACCATCTTTAATCAGGTAAAACTGTTTTCTTTTTTTTTTCTTTTAATATTTTATTTATTTGACAGAGAGAAACACAGCCAGAGAGGGAACACAAGCAGGGGGAGTGAGAGAGGGAGAAGCAGGCTTCCCGCCGAGCAGGGAGCCCAATGTGGGACTCGATCCCAGGTCTCCAGGATCTCATGACCTGAGCCGAAGGCAGTGGATTAACCAACTGAGCCACCCAGGCGCCCCTAAAACTGTTTTCTTAGCTCTGGTTGCTGTAACAAAATAGCATAAATCTGGTGGTTTATCAACAATAGAAATTAGTTTCTCACAGTTCTGGAGGCTGAAAGACTGCAATCAGGGTGCCAGTGTGGTTGAGTTCTGGTGAGGGCCTCCTTTCTGGGTTGCAAATCACTGATTTCTCCTGTCCTCAGCCTCCTGGTGGAGAGCTGGGGGAGAGCCTCACATGGTGGAGAGCTGGGTGGAAGCAGCTCCCTCCTGACTCTTAGGAGCGCAGTAATCCCATTAATAAGGACTCACCTTCACGACCTCATCAATCCTGCCACATCCCAAAGGCTCTACTTCTTAATACCGTCATATCTGGAGGGAGGCTTTCCACATAGGAATTTGTTGTGAATGAAAACATGCAGTCCATAGTAACTGTTAATGATATACTTGCTTTATAAAAATAACTAGAAGAATTTTCTTCCTTTTTCATGTTCTGGAAAAAAAAAGTAAGGAACATTGGAATGGTTTAATCTTAAGGATTTGTTAGAATTCTCAAGTGAAATGATAGGGGCCTACAGTTTTTTGGTTGGGATACTATATTAATTACTTCCTTTCTTCTTTTAGAGAAGTTTATCTGATTAAGTCTTCTATCTTGAATAGAACCAATTTTGGTAAATGTCTTTTCCAAAGAAGTACTCTGTTTTATCTATATTTTCAGATTTAGTTCCATAGAGATGACATCTATAAAGTATCCTCTTATTTTTTTTTTTTTTTCTATTTCAGTGGTAATTTCCTATCGCCATTTCTTACCTTGTATCTTTGTGCTTCCTTTCCCCCATCCATTTTTGGATAGAATTATGTAAGGGGGTCCATTTAAAAGGAACAAGCTGGATCTTGATTTCTTAACTAGGTTTAATTTCTTTGCTATTCTCTACTTCAGTACATTTTGCTCTTGCCCTTGTCTCCTTGTGCTTCCCTTGATTAATAATCCATTTTTGGCCATTTGAGCTGACAATTTAGTTTATTTATATCCTTAAATTTTTACTGTTCAATGTGCTAATAATTTTTCTGTGACCATGGCTTTAAATACATCCAGTTGTTCTATCAATATTTTTTAGAGAAGTCTAAAGTTCATTTTAAGTAGTCTCTTTCATTTGAGAGTTGCTTCCAAGTCACAGAAGGGAGGAAGGCTTTTTCATTTTTTTCATTTTGGTCATTCATTTATGGTTTAATTGTATTGTTTTCAGTGCCTTTTTTTTTTCTAGTTCTACTTTAGGAATATACTGATGTTTATTTTGAGACTTGACATATGATGAATTTTTGTATGTGTCAAGTGTGTATGTATACATTGTGAGTTTCCCCCGAGCAAGTATATAGATATAGAGCTGCTGTGTGTTAGAATATGAGTAACTTGAACTTCACCAAGTCCCAACTGTTCTGATCTGCAGTGTGGAAATGTTGTTTTTCCACACATCCTCACCAACACATGATGTAACTGATGATTATTTTTTGTGATTATGATAGACATGACTTACTGCCACTTTAAGTTGTAATTCCTAAGTAATGATATTAGCACTTTAATATATATTTTTGCAATTTATTAAATTCTTCTGTGAACTGCCTATTCATATATTCTCCCTTTTTGAAACAAGTTTCCTACTCCTTGGTAATTCTTTATAAATTTGGGATAGTTATTCTTATTAGGATATATATGTTTCAAAAAGTTTCTCCTAAACTGTGCTTTGACTTTACTTTTTCTTCAGATAATTTTTCCCCACAGGTATTCACTAATTAAGTATAGTGAAGTACTTCCTTTACTTTGCTTTTGAAATAATTCAAAAGTCTCCAAAGCATTCTTCAAAAAGTTTTAAGATTTGCTTTTTACATTCAGAAACATTTCTTAGACTTTAGTTTTTAAATAGAAAATTTAAGTTTACAATGAAACTGAGAGGAATGCATGGCGATTTCCTCTACTCCTTCTAACCCCACACATGTGTAACCTTCCCCAATCCCTAGAATGCTATATTGTTACCAACAGTGAATCTACATTGACGTTATAATCACCCCAAGGTTCACTCTCGGTGGTGTGCATTCTGTGGATGCAGACAAATGTATAATGGCATATCCAACATCGTAATATCATGCAGGGTATTTTCACGGCCATCAAAATTCTCCTCGTCATCTCTCTGCTTATTATCTCTCCTGCTCCACTTACTCCTAAGAACCACAGTTTTTTTGTTTGTTCGATTTATTGTTTCCATAGTTTTGGCTTTCTCAACTATGTCGTATGGTTGGAATGTCATATGGTTGGAATCAAACAGTATAGAGCCTTCTCAGATTGGCCTCTTCCACTTGGTTAACATACACTTAAGGTAACTCTGTGTCTCTTCACAGCTTTATGGCTCATTTTTAGTGGTGTATAATAATCAACTGTCTGCATGTACCATAGTCTATTTACCCATTCACCTATTAAAGGACATCTTGGTTGCTTCCAAGTTTTGGAATTATGAATAAAGATGCTGTAAACATCCACGTGAAGGTTTTCATGTGGACAGAAGTTTTCAGCTCTTCTGGGCAAACACCAAGCAATGCAACTGCTAGATCATATGGTAAGAGTATGTTTGGTTTTGTAAAAAAAAAAAAAAATCCAATTACTCTCCAAATTGGCTCAACTATTTTCTAATTCCCACCAACAGGCCAGCAACTCCTGTTGCTCAACATTCTCACCACTAGGGGATGTTGTCACTGGATGTTGGCCATTTTAACAGATACATAGTGGTATCTCATTATTGTTTTAATTTGCATTCCCTTGATGGAATGATATGGAACATCCTTTCATATGCTTATTTTCCATCTGTATATCTTCTTTGATGAAATATCTGTTAAGGTCTTTGGCCTGTTTATAATAGGGTTGTTTTCTTGTTGACTTTTAAGGGTCATTTGTATATTTTAGGTTAGTCTTTTATCAGATGTATCTTTCACAAATATTTTTTTCCCAATCTGTGGCATTTTTTGATGTTGTATTTCACAGAGAGAAGTTTTTAATTTTAATGAAGTCCAGCTTATCAATTACTTTTTTGATAAATTATGTCTTTGGTGTTGTATCTAAAAAGTGTCACCATACCTAAGGTCATCTAGTCTTTCACCTATGTTACCATCTAAGAGTTGAGTAGTTTTGTATTTTAAATTTAGGTCTGTGATCCATTTTGTGTTAATTTTTGTGAAGGGTATAGTCTATTTCTAGATTGATTAATTGACTGTATGTGAATGCCCTATTGTCTTAGCACCATTTGTTGAAGGGATTGTCTCTGCCCTATCGTATTGCCTTTGCTCTTGGCAAAAATAAGTTGATTGTATTTATGGGAGTCTGATTCTGATCTCTTCGTTCTGTCCCACTGATCTCTCTGTCCTTTCACAAACACCACAGTGTCTTGATTACTATAACTTTATCATATGTCTTAAAATTGGGTAGTGTCAGTCCTCCAACTTTATTCTTCTCTTTCACACATTTAGTTTTTAACCTGAGTTTATTTTTTTGTGAATGGTCGAGGTATGTGTTCTAATTTTGTCTCTTTTATTCAGATACAATGTGGATCTAAATCCATTTTCTCAATAACCAATCCTTTCCCCTCTAACTCATAGCACCATTTGCCTTATACCTCAATCCCTTATACATGGGTCTGTTTCTTAGCTCTCTTTGTATTCATTGATGTAATATCACTTATTTGTTTCCCTAAAAGTACATCATCTGACCCTTTTTTGGATGTTAGTGTAGTCACTCTTCTTTGAGATTAGTTGGTGGGCACCTGATGGCTCAGTGGGTTAAGCCTCTGCCTTCCGCTCAAGGCCAGAGTCCAGCTCTCTCCTCGGCAGGGAGCCTGCTTCCTCTTCTCTCTCTGCCTGCCTCTCTGCCTACTTGTGATCCTCTCTCTGTCAAATAAAGAAATAAAATCTTAAAAAAAAAAAAAAAAGATTAGTTGGTTATTTTGGGCCTTCTTTTGGGTAAGAATTTCATGATCAGCCAGTGAAGTTTAGTGTATAAACCTGCTGGGATTTTGATTGATAATGTTTCACATTTAAAGATTAAGTCAGGAGAGTGAATCTTTCCATCTAACACTCTGTGTTTTCCTAATTGAGCTCTTCTCCTTAGCTCTTTTTTATGCCTTTCAACAAAGTAGTTACTTTAAAGTTTTTTTCATGTCTTTGTGTTCTAAATTTTACCATTTTAAATGAGATCTTCTAATAATGTTAAATTTTTAATAATTTGGCACCTTTCTTGGACACTATTTTAGTTCTTTTATCGAGTAAACATGCTACTGTCTTCATATCACTGATGATTTGCCTTTAGTTTCTCTTCCGTTTTCTATGGAGATAATACTGACTATAAATAGTGATAGTTTTGTTTATTACTTTCTCATCTTATACCTTTTGTTTCTTTATGTCATTGCTCTAAGAGCTAGAAAATGTTGAACAGAAGTGTTTATGGGGCATCGCTGTCTAGAACAAAAATGTAAAGGAAATGTCTTAAATTTCATTATTTAGTATCATGAATGCTATAGATTTTTTGGTAGACACTCTATCAACTTAACAGTTCCCTCTATTCCTAGTTTGTGACAGATTTTTGTTTTTAAATCATGAGTAAACATTGAATGTTACTAAAATTTTCAGCAACTATTAACATATCTTTTCTTAAATCTTCTAAGTTTTTGGAAATTGATAGATTTTTCTAGGGGCAAATCATCTTTGTATTACAGGGTAAACCTTATTTGGTCATACCATATTATTACCATTATCATGGTTATTATTTTTTATATTGATAGATTCTATTTTATTTAGAATTTTTGAGACATGTCTTCCCCTATATGACCTATGTTTACTTTAGTATCAAGTTTATTCTGGATAACTCATAAAAGTCTTTCTTCCTCTCTCTTCCTTTTCTCCCTCATTTCTCCTCCTCTCCTCCCTGCTATTTCTACTTCTTAGAACTCTTTCTGTAAGATAGGGATATTAGTTTTTATATTTTCAAGTTTAGTAGAAGTTGCCTTTAAAAAAGCTGAGCCTACAATTTAACAATAAAAAGACTAATAACCCAGTTTAAAACTTGGCATAGGAATTGAAAAAAATTTCTCCAGACATGATATACAAATAACCAGTAAGCAGATGAAAAGATACAGAATAATATTAGCCATTAGGAAAATGCAAATCAAAATCAACAGAATACCACTTGATACCACCAGGATGGCTATAATCAATAATAAATAATAAAGAATGTGGGAGAAAATGTGGAGAAATTGGAACCTTCCTTTATAGCTGATGGGAATTAAATAGCATAGCTGCTTTGGAACACAGTTTAGCCGTCCTTCAAAATGAAAATAGTTATCATAGGACCCAGAAATTCTTGTCCTTCATATGTACACAGGAGAAATGAAAACGTATGTCCTCACAAAAGTTGGCACATGAAGGTTTTCAACAGCACTGTTTACAATAGCCACAGAGTGGAAACAACCAGGAAGTCCATTAACTGATGAATAGATAAGTACAATGTGGTATATCCCTATAATGGAATATTATTTGGCAATAAGAAGGAATGGAGCACAGATAGATACTACAACATCGGCCTATCTCAAAAACATTATGCTGAGTGAAAGAAGCCAAATACACAAGGTCATGTGTTGTATGATACACTTACAGGAAATGTCTAGAATAGGCAGATTTAACGGAGATAGAAAATAGGTTATTGGTTATCTCTGGCTGAAGAATGAGGAATGACTGCTAATAAATACTATGGGTTTCTTTTTGGGGTGATGAAGCTCTTCTAAACTTAAGTGATAGTGATGGTTATGCAAACTGCATGTGCAATAAATAAACAAATTGTGCACTTTAAATGGGTGAATTTTATGATATGTGAATTGTATCT